>JBBPBX010042991.1:0-14828 GCA_038048925.1 Garcialebias charrua | reverse complement strand
ATATATGTATATATATATATGTATATATATATGTATATATATATATGTATATATATATATATATGTATATATATATATATATATATATATATATATATGTATATATATATATATGGGCAGCACGGTGGCACAACTGGTAGAGCTGCTGCCTCTCAGCGAGAAGGTTGCCGGTTCAAATCCCGGTCCGGGGCCTTTCTGGGTGGAGTTTGCATGTTCTCCCCGTGCATGCGTGGGTTTCCTCCGGGTACTCCGGTTTCCTCCCACAGACCAAAAAACATGCTTGTTAGGCTGATTGGTGACTCTAAATTGACCCTAGGTGTGAGTGTGAGAGTGGATGGTTGTTTGGTGTGAGTGAGACAGGTCCCTCTTGTAAATGAGTCCCCGTGACTCAACGAGGCTAGCCTGTATAAATAAAGGTTGAATGAATGAATGAATATATGTATATAATAGTATACAGTATATATATATATAATCCTTTTGCCTTAATCACTGCCTCGATGCAACATGGCATTGAGGCAATCAACTAGTGGCATTGCCTGGGAGTTATGGAAGCCCAGATTTCCTTGATGCTTGCTGTCAGTTCTTCTTTGTTGTTGAGTCTTGTGCTCCTCATTTTCCTCTTGAGAATACCCCATAGATTCTCAGTTGGGTTTAAGTCTGGTGAATTGGCTGGCCAGTCAAGCACTGTGGCATGGGCATCAAACCAGGTGTTGGTGCTTCTGGCGGCAAGGGTAGGGGCCAGGGGCCTCATGTATCAACCGTGCGCACGCACAAAAACATTGCGCACGTCACTTTCCACGCAAAGTGGCGTATGTATCAAATCTGATATGAACGGGAATATCTGCGCCACCACGTACAAATCCACGGCTGCTCCCCTGCTTGCGTACGCACGTTTCTGTGGATATATTTCCTTTGGCGACACTTACAGGTTATTCAGAGAAACTGTGTCCATGATATGAAAATAATCATAAATCCCACCAAACACACATGATTAACAATTATTACATCCACATGGACGCAATTAGATGAGTGGATATAAAAGCATGCGCCAGATAGTGGCAACAATATTGACAACAATGAGATGTGATTTCTTTAAATAAGAAGTTAACCAAGCTGTATTAACACGCCTACGTTTAGGTCAGTGGGTAAAGCGCTTGCCTTTAGTTCCAAAGGTCGTGAGATCGACTCCCGCATGGTACAACGTTTTTCTTTTTTTTTCGTTCCAGATTGAAATACACATGAAAACTATTTACAAAACAATAAATCGTCTGCTTCCTTTCATTTCATGTATTGTTCTATTTCTTGTTGTTTCATTCAATAGTTTTCCTGTGTTCTTTAAATCTGGAATGAAAAAAAAAAAACATTGTACCAAGCGGGAGTCGATCTCACGACCTTTGGGACGAAGGGCGGGCGCGTTCGCCACTAAGCTATACAGGCATGTTAGATCAGCTTGGTCAACTTCTTATTTAAAAGTGGATGGTTTGTTTTGCACTGTGCGTGCCGAATGAAGCCTTTTTCCGTGCTTCTCTGCCTCACTCAGAAGTGATTTCTGTTCACAGTCCGTGAAGTTCCTCTTTTTTCCACGTTCCGACATGATTTGCAATGGAGCAGAGACGACATTCCTGTCGTGCATGGCATATTTGAATGACTTTGCATATTCATACGGAGGCGTGTCAAGGGCGGAGTCGGCCACTCTCTCATGTGCGCTCAATTCCACGTTGATTGTGTTGTACATAAGGAATGTGCGTGGATTCCGGTGTACGCACAGTTTGATAAATCTGGATTTTTTTGTGCGTGGACACTTTTCTGGATTTGTCCGTACGTGACTTTTCAGTAAGAAATCTACGCAAGTCTTTGTACATGAGGCCCCAGGTCCTGCTGGAAGATGAAATCTGCATCACCATACAGATTCTCAGCAGAAGGAGTCATGAAGTCCTTTAAAACATTCTGGTAGACTGTTGCGGTGACCTTGGATTTAAGAAAGCAGAGTTTACCAACACCTACACTGGACATTGCACCCCACATCATGACTGACCGTGGATATTTCACACTAGACCTCAAGCAGTATGGGCTCTGTTCCTCACCCTTCTTCCTCCAAACCCTTGGACCTTGATTTCTGAATGAAATGCACACTTTACTTTCATCAGAAAAGAGGACAGAGGAACCCAACAGTTGTAGTCCATCTCCCGGATGCGTCTGTGGTGGTTTTTGAAGCTGTGACTCCTGCCTCATTCCACTCTTTCTGGATCTCTGCCAGATTCTGGAATCTTCTCTGTCTGATAATCCGCTGAAGCCCACGGTTGTCTCTTTTGCTAGTTCATATCTTCTCCTGCCACATTTTGCCCTTTCACTAAACTTTCCATTGATATGCTTGGACACAGCACTCTATGAACAGCCAGCCTCCTTATTAACTTTTGTGGCTTACCCATCCTATGGAGGGTATCACTGATGCTCTTCTGGCCAGTTATGTCTGCAGTCTTCCCCATATTGAACCAAACTGAGACCATTGAACCAAACTGAAGCAATTTAATGACACCTGGGGAAACCTGTGCAGGTGCTTTGAGTTTATTAGATGATTAGTGTGCCACACTCAGTGTAAAACATTCATGCCCTGCAAAATTTGGGCTGAAGTCTTCACAGTATTCAAATTTTTTGAAATCCTGTTTTCGTGGGTTTCATGAGGTGGAAGCCCAAATTATGTAAAAATAAACAAATAAATACTTGAAATTGTTTAATTGTGGGCCCTGAATGTGTCATCTATTAAAGATTAACTTTTTTAATGGAATTATGGAAATTAAACAACTTTTCCATGATATTCAAATTTTTTGTAAACGGTCTGTAGATATACAGGGAGTCCTCGACTTACGAACAAGTTCCGGACCTAAAGACCGTTCGTATGTCGAAAATGACGTACCGTAATTCAGATCGCATACAAAAAAAACAACAACAAAAAACTTTTTTTTTTACCCTAGGTGAAAAAAGATTTTGGTTAAGTGAGTTGAATTGTCTTCTTTCACATAAAGGGAGCTAGCTCCCTTTATGTGAATGGAGCCTGCTAGGGAGGAGGGAGACAATTATATTCACTCCTTCATCTTTAAAAACTGTGTTAGGATAGGCTAAGTGCTTGGTGACTGTACAGTACTGTACATGTATTCATGCATTCATTTATAAAAAATAAATAAATAAAAATTATAATGAGATGCGTTCGTAAGTCCGAGTTGCCGTAGGTCGGGGCGCCGTAAGTCGGGGACTCCCTGTATATAGACAATTGTATATTAAGACTATTTTCAAGAGAAGAGCAGACAATTGTATATCTATTATGAAATTGCTGTGGTTTGCTTTTAATAATAGAGATCTGCAGACCTGAGGCAAATGTTTGATATCAGGATCTTCCTCTTAGTCATGTTGATGTTTAGTAGCTTTGCTCCAGAATACTTTAGTTGTGACATTTGATTTCAGAGCTTATTGTGTTTTATGAAAAGTGGTGTCCTGAATATAGCAGACAGTACATTAAATCAGAAAGACATTGGAATAATTATAATGTTTCAGCCAGAAGTCCATGCCTGTAATAGATGGGATAGCTTTCAGGTGAAGAAAAAGCTGACCTCTCCGACTGTCACTCTGTAATTTGCACTCAAGTTGATTACAGGACTAAGGCGATGTTTGATGACATATGTTCAAATGGGTACAATATGTTCATACGTTTGTTTGTGTACGTGTGTGCATGCATGCGTGTGTTCATGTGTATTTTGGGTGGAATTGATGAAGGCAAGTGTAGTTTCTTAAACTAAGTTCTTACATCAGGGAACTGTGGTGAGTGGTGTGTCCTGGAGCACTGTCTGGAGCCCTTTGACGGTATTGAGTAAGCCCTCTTTCTCCTCACTGGCATGTACGTGTAGTTTGAGATTCAATAAAGATATGCAAACACTCTCTTTTCATCCAAGTCATGGGGGGATTTGCTTCAGAGTTTTTAACACATCGCACATAAACACAGAAACCACATCCACCCTCTCCGCTCTGGCAGGCAGTCCACCAGTGGTATCAATTAAGGAGTTGGTCCAATCAATGGCTTTGCAGCAGCATAATACTCAGCTACAGGGAGATTAAATCTAATGCTTACATCTTAACACAATGTAGCCAGCCACACAAACGCATAAAGATCCACTACTCCCAGCAAATATCACAACATAAACATAACAGCACAACAACATTTTCTTTATTGTCTGCTGATGGCACTTGTACTTGGGAGACACTTTCTGAACAGAGGACAATAACGGCATGTGTGCTTTTCTCTCGCTGTTGTTTTTCTGCTCTTAGCTCTTCTTTTGCTGGGCTAAAGTCTGACCTAAATACTTCAGGATTTTGATGATTGGACCAGAACAGAGATCAGAGGCCTCCAGCAGGCTTGACGTGATAGCGGAGAAAAGAGCAGGAGAGCAGGGGATCTTGGACAAACTCACAGAGAGATTGTGATGCTTACGACGGTTCATAACTGTACAACGCAGATCTCAAAGACCAGTCAGACTTTATCCTCAAAACGCTGAATTCATCATTTTGAATCCAACTGCAAAGCTTTACCTTTAACCCAGCTAGGAGAAAAACCTGCAGAATATCTGCTCTGTGCCCTCCACATGGCTATTACTAATCCAGACAAAGAGGTCCATAATTCACAGGCTCGGGCAGAAGAGGGCAGTGGGACCACCAGTGCACCTTTAACCTTGGTTCATGACAGCACCTTGAGATTCAAGAGCTGGTGTTGCAGCAGTGGCAGCCAGCCCACCAGTTAACGATCCCCTTTTTCTGCTAAATACACATCTATAAAACTCACCACTGCTGTTGCACTTAATATATAGATTAGCACACACTCACGGACACAATAGGTGCAAGACAGTTAGAGGTCAAAGAACATCTCGCTGGTTTTTAAGAGCATCCACATTCATTTTTCATTGAGTGACATGAGGGTGAGACAGGCAGGAGCACCTCGACGAAGTCTCCTCCAGTTTAATCAGCAGCTGCTCCTTCATATTGCAGGACAAAAGAGATGAGCAGCTCTGACAAGAAAAAAAATTACCCTAATGTTTTACGATGCCTCGCCATGTCCTCATGAATCTGACTTATCTGATACAAAAAACTCATTATGAAACTGATGACAAACAATAAGACATTATTACACTCAATTAATGAATAATTCTCCAAAAATCAACTTGGCATCTCTAAATAGTAACAACTAAATAATTTCCATTAAATAAAATTCATCAAGAAATACTATAATAAGAACATTGGGAAAAAAAATATGTCAAGCTTTACAGTTGTGGGGACAAATTGATGTTGGCAATCCAACAGGGAACTTCCTCAAAAACTAAAGAACATCAAGGCCTCTTTCTTATTTACATTTGCACCATCAGAAACTCTGAAGTGATGTAATTGGTTGCAAGCGAGGGTGACATAAAGTCAAATTCAGACTGTATGTTCTTCATCTGATAATGAGCCTTGAACTTATGTATTTTTTGAATGAGTTCCCAGTATTGTCTTCATTAATTTGAACAAACATTGTGCGCTGGTGTCTGGTCCAACAGTTTACACAAGGTCACTTTTTTTTTTGCTTGTGTTCAAAGAATACCTATCCTGAGAAAAGAAAAAAGATGCATATAAAACAAAAATTTCAATCAGATAAATTGACGATGGGCAATTAATTTTGCCAAAGGGCCACAGAGGAACTGGAACTTTTGCAGAGACCAACAGCCAACAACCCAGTTTTGACAAATATAAATGTTAGCTATAAATATAATTTGTATTAGCAGCTAAGAATATACATTGCAACCGGGCAATAAAAATCTGACCCAATCATTGTGAGAATTCAAACCTTAAAACAGTAATCTGTTCTCTGCCAGCTAAGCACAGTACTTAACCACTGGCTTCAGTAAATAAATACTTAGCATTACTGTACATTCTATGTCAGCCTTTTTTTTAACATGTGCTGACAAGACTGTAGAAATCATGGATGAACTCTGCTTAACAATTTACTTTTATTTATTAACCTTATTTAAAGCTACAGTATGTAAGATTGTAATGTAGTCTGTAACTTTTCAAACAATATATTTTTAACATATTTCTTCACTCAGTCACTATCTACTGACAAACTGATGTTAGACAAAGTAATCTCTGAAAAAAACTATAGTCCCCTTGCTTCTCTATCAGCATTTATAAAAACACTGAAAACACAGAGTGACCAGGACACTGACAGCCAATAAAAACAGAGTTTGTAACCAGCCAATAAAAACCAAGCTTGAATTCGAATCAGCCAATAAAAACAGAGCTTGAATTTGAATTTTAACAGACCACAAGGGGGCAGTGCCATATATGGCTCTGAGGGGGAGGGATCAGAATGCTTTGCTTGTTGAAATTTTTTCTAAGTGCTGATGTTCTACAGAAACTGCAGACTCCACCTTTAAAGGAGCTGTATGTAACTTTTCTAACAATATTTTTTAAACATATTTCTTCACTCTGTCACTACCTCCTGACATACTGATTTTAGACAAGTAATCTCTGAAAAAAACTATTGTCCCCTTGCTTCTCTAAAAGCATTTCTAAAAAGCCACAGTGACCCGCCGTTAACCAGCCAATAAAAACAGTTTTTAACCAGCCAATAAAAACAGAGCTTCTCACTTCTCACCCCCTAACCCACGCCTCCCCCCGTCCCAGCCCGCAGCGAGCCCGCAGCGGCCGCGCAGGTTCTCGTTCAAAGCATTGCAAAGCGATGCAAAACTGTTTTGTATGTGACACAAATGTATTAAATTCCCCTTCTTCATCCCTGATCTGGACTTTTCTTTTGGTTTTTTTGCCAAAAGTCAAGTGATTTTTACTATAGAGCTGGGGCCTCATGTATCAACGGTGCGTACGCACAAAAACCTTGCGTACGCCATTTTCCACGCAAAACTCCGTATGTATCAAAACAGAACTGAACGTGGAAATGTGCGCAGCCCCACGCCAACTCCAGGGCTGGCGTACGCACGTTTCTGGGGTTTTGGTTCCATTGGTGACACTTAGAGGTGATTCTGAGAAACTGTTCATGATGTGAAAATCATTATTGTTCACACCAAACACACATGATTAACAATTATTACATCCACATGGACGCATCCTTATAATCTCTTATGCGCATGGAACCTGTTCGCCCCCACATGTCGCCCTGTCTTTGAAGTTCCATTACTAGTCAGTGCTTCAAGTGATCAACTTTCTGTTAATGGCTGGTTAAAATGCAGTTTCAGAGCAGTCTACCAAGCCCTTGTTTGTTTCTGTGTGTATAGCGGTTCTGCAAATAAACACGTGCGTAAAGTGTGGAATGCGTCCGCCTTTCACCAGCGCACTGCTGCGTTCATTAACACAAAGTAACCCAAAAGCGCCGCATTATGAACTGGTTTAATGACGTCCATTCCCGTAGCCGGTCACTCATCGAGAGGACAATTGGCCTGCTAAAGGGACGGTGGCGCTATCTGGACAGGACTGGAAGTCTGCTGCTCTATAGTCCTGTAAAAGTGTGCCGCATTGTGATGGCATGTGGCGTCCTCCACAATTTGGCACACGGACTTGACATACCACAGCCTGACATACGCTTGCCCCCACCAGAGGAACCAGAACCTGCACCCCTCAATGTACATCCCACCCAGGTAGCTATTAGGGCCTGGCAAAATGTGATAGCAAATATATAAAACAGGCAAGTACACATTATCACTTAATCAGTGCATTTAATGTTCTGTTAATGTCTGCGAGGACTCCGATCAGTTGGTCCAGGCGGTCATTGATGCCATTAATGCCGGAAACTATTTCCTGCTGTGTCTGCAGGACAGCTGTCGTCCGAACATGGCCAGTAGGACAGACATCAGCTGCTGGCAGGTGGGGTGTGCTGGATGTGCCCGTGGTGCCAGATGTTCCAGGGACACTGGAGGAGCATCCAAAGTCTGAGGCAGCAGACTGCGTGTCTTCTGTTTCATTCTCTGATGGCAAAATAAAATGTGTACATGTAAAAAAATATATTAAAAAATCCCATGACTGAAGACTTTTTATTCTTATAGTCACCAGTATGAAAACAAGATATTTTATGGCATTTAGAATTAACACTGACTTATTTACTTACTTTGTGTACAATCCGAATCCCCCACATGCGGAGCCACTACACCTGTGAGGGCCGTGTCACCCACAATACTGGCAACCCTCTGGTCAAATGGAGTGATGTCGTCATCTCCTGTCCCCCCGCCTGTTTTCGTCACACTCTGGCGATGGGCAGCTGTCCTCCGTTTCACATCCACCTTAATATCTGACCACTTTTTTTTAGTTCTGCCGGTGTTCGCTGCTCTGACCCCACAGCATTTACAGCTTCACACAGGCTGTCCCACTCACGCCTTTTGCGCTTAGCTGTAACCATATCTGTCAAGTCTCCCGTTTTGGCCGGGAAACTACCGTATTTTACCCCTCTTTCCCGTCGTGATCCCGAATTATTATTTTCCCGGAAATCTCCCGTATTATAATATTATTTAAAAAAAAAAAAACATTCCGGTGCCTCTGTCACTAGCCTCGCGAGAACTGCCACCTGCAGTCGCCTCGGTGGCAGTTCTCGCGATGTTACTGCCGGCGCGGTCGAGAACAAACCCGGAAAAACAGAGAGATGGATGTAACGAGAATTAACGAGAGAGGACGCGTCCCTGCCAAAAAAGTTAAGACTTCGTGTAAATATGTTGAAAAATAGGACAGCGAATTTACTTTCCTAAACAAGAAAGTTAATTCTCAATAGTCCAGGTATCAAATCCGCTCATTCTCAATCAGTTCATCTGGACAGTTTCTTTTTAGCAGAAACGTTTCACCCTCACTCCAGAGGGCTTCCTCAGTCAGAGTAGTCCAAAGCACACTGAAGTTAACCCACCAAGTAAGCAACTTATGTGGACCAACCAGTTTGCTGTAGCCAAGATGGTTTCTGGGGGCGTGTCCCTCGTCGACTCCTCCCAGGCAGGCAGACATGTCCAAAGTGGTTCAAGACAAGAAAGTTAATTCTCAATAGTCCAGGTATCAAATCCGCTCATTCTCAATCAGTTCATCTGGACAGTTTCTTTTTAGCAGAAACGTTTCACCCTCACTCCAGAGGGCTTCCTCAGTCAGAGTAGTCCAAAGCACACTGAAGTTAACCCACCAAGTAAGCAACTTATGTGGACCAACCAGTTTGCTGTAGCCAAGATGGTTTCTGGGGGCGTGTCCCTCGTCGACTCCTCCCAGGCAGGCAGACATGTCCAAAGTGGTTCAAGACAAGAAAGTTAATTCTCAATAGTCCAGGTATCAAATCCGCTCATTCTCAATCAGTTCATCTGGACAGTTTCTTTTTAGCAGAAACGTTTCACCCTCACTCCAGAGGGCTTCCTCAGTCAGAGTAGTCCAAAGCACACTGAAGTTAACCCACCAAGTAAGCAACTTATGTGGACCAACCAGTTTGCTGTAGCCAAGATGGTTTCTGGGGGCGTGTCCCTCGTCGACTCCTCCCAGGCAGGCAGACATGTCCAAAGTGGTTCAAGACAAGAAAGTTAATTCTCAATAGTCCAGGTATCAAATCCGCTCATTCTCAATCAGTTCATCTGGACAGTTTCTTTTTAGCAGAAACGTTTCACCCTCACTCCAGAGGGCTTCCTCAGTCAGAGTAGTCCAAAGCACACTGAAGTTAACCCACCAAGTAAGCAACTTATGTGGACCAACCAGTTTGCTGTAGCCAAGATGGTTTCTGGGGGCGTGTCCCTCGTCGACTCCTCCCAGGCAGGCAGACATGTCCAAAGTGGTTCAAGACAAGAAAGTTAATTCTCAATAGTCCAGGTATCAAATCCGCTCATTCTCAATCAGTTCATCTGGACAGTTTCTTTTTAGCAGAAACGTTTCACCCTCACTCCAGAGGGCTTCCTCAGTCAGAGTAGTCCAAAGCACACTGAAGTTAACCCACCAAGTAAGCAACTTATGTGGACCAACCAGTTTGCTGTAGCCAAGATGGTTTCTGGGGGCGTGTCCCTCGTCGACTCCTCCCAGGCAGGCAGACATGTCCAAAGTGGTTCAAGACAAGAAAGTTAATTCTCAATAGTCCAGGTATCAAATCCGCTCATTCTCAATCAGTTCATCTGGACAGTTTCTTTTTAGCAGAAACGTTTCACCCTCACTCCAGAGGGCTTCCTCAGTCAGAGTAGTCCAAAGCACACTGAAGTTAACCCACCAAGTAAGCAACTTATGTGGACCAACCAGTTTGCTGTAGCCAAGATGGTTTCTGGGGGCGTGTCCCTCGTCGACTCCTCCCAGGCAGGCAGACATGTCCAAAGTGGTTCAAGACAAGAAAGTTAATTCTCAATAGTCCAGGTATCAAATCCGCTCATTCTCAATCAGTTCATCTGGACAGTTTCTTTTTAGCAGAAACGTTTCACCCTCACTCCAGAGGGCTTCCTCAGTCAGAGTAGTCCAAAGCACACTGAAGTTAACCCACCAAGTAAGCAACTTATGTGGACCAACCAGTTTGCTGTAGCCAAGATGGTTTCTGGGGGCGTGTCCCTCGTCGACTCCTCCCAGGCAGGCAGACATGTCCAAAGTGGTTCAAGACAAGAAAGTTAATTCTCAATAGTCCAGGTATCAAATCCGCTCATTCTCAATCAGTTCATCTGGACAGTTTCTTTTTAGCAGAAACGTTTCACCCTCACTCCAGAGGGCTTCCTCAGTCAGAGTAGTCCAAAGCACACTGAAGTTAACCCACCAAGTAAGCAACTTATGTGGACCAACCAGTTTGCTGTAGCCAAGATGGTTTCTGGGGGCGTGTCCCTCGTCGACTCCTCCCAGGCAGGCAGACATGTCCAAAGTGGTTCAAGACAAGAAAGTTAATTCTCAATAGTCCAGGTATCAAATCCGCTCATTCTCAATCAGTTCATCTGGACAGTTTCTTTTTAGCAGAAACGTTTCACCCTCACTCCAGAGGGCTTCCTCAGTCAGAGTAGTCCAAAGCACACTGAAGTTAACCCACCAAGTAAGCAACTTATGTGGACCAACCAGTTTGCTGTAGCCAAGATGGTTTCTGGGGGCGTGTCCCTCGTCGACTCCTCCCAGGCAGGCAGACATGTCCAAAGTGGTTCAAGACAAGAAAGTTAATTCTCAATAGTCCAGGTATCAAATCCGCTCATTCTCAATCAGTTCATCTGGACAGTTTCTTTTTAGCAGAAACGTTTCACCCTCACTCCAGAGGGCTTCCTCAGTCAGAGTAGTCCAAAGCACACTGAAGTTAACCCACCAAGTAAGCAACTTATGTGGACCAACCAGTTTGCTGTAGCCAAGATGGTTTCTGGGGGCGTGTCCCTCGTCGACTCCTCCCAGGCAGGCAGACATGTCCAAAGTGGTTCAAGACAAGAAAGTTAATTCTCAATAGTCCAGGTATCAAATCCGCTCATTCTCAATCAGTTCATCTGGACAGTTTCTTTTTAGCAGAAACGTTTCACCCTCACTCCAGAGGGCTTCCTCAGTCAGAGTAGTCCAAAGCACACTGAAGTTAACCCACCAAGTAAGCAACTTATGTGGACCAACCAGTTTGCTGTAGCCAAGATGGTTTCTGGGGGCGTGTCCCTCGTCGACTCCTCCCAGGCAGGCAGACATGTCTGCCTGCCTGGGACGAGGGACACGCCCCCAGAAACCATCTTGGCTACAGCAAACTGGTTGGTCCACATAAGTTGCTTACTTGGTGGGTTAACTTCAGTGTGCTTTGGACTACTCTGACTGAGGAAGCCCTCTGGAGTGAGGGTGAAACGTTTCTGCTAAAAAGAAACTGTCCAGATTACTTTCCTAAAGTTTATTACGCGTTTTTTAAGATTTGTAACCGCGACTTTAGTGTCTCTCTCTCATGGGGGAAGGAATGATGTCCGTCAGCATGAAAAATCCGTCAAGCACAAAGGTAAGCCTGTCAGATTGTGATCACATAACTGGTTTGAAAGAGGCTGATAGGTAGTTATTTTAGATTTCTTGTAAACCTGTCTTAAAATGTAAGGGGTTCTGGACTTTGGTTGGGCTAGTGCAGGGGTCTGCAACCTGTGGCTCTGGAGCCACATGCGGCTCTTTGGTCCCTCAGCAGTGGCTCTTCCAAGCTTTGATCAAAACTAACTTTAAACTGAATTTTATTTGTTCTTATAACAACAAAAAGGGCTAGTTTTAGCAGTTTTTCCTGTCATTTCCTTTGCAAATGTGTGAATACTAGAACTAATAGAAGGAGTAAAACACAAGTTAACTTTATTTATTCGAAGTAGGATATTTAATTTTTCCACAATTAAAATAATTTACCTAGACCTACATAGTTCATTATTTTATTTTTTAATTGGGAAAGATCACATTATTTTTCCTTCTTTATGATAATCTGGTCTTTTTTAGTCTAAAATGTAAAAATATCAACAAATCATTAGATATTTTCAGCTTTACAATGGCCAGAAAACTACCGGTCAGAAAATTGTCCTCTAACAAACTTAAAGTGGTCTGTGTGCCACCAGTTGAGAATCCCAGTTGTAGCAGGTATTGTGGCTCCGGAAACGTTTAATTTAGTGAACAAAGGGGCAGAAATGGCTCTTTTGATCATAAAGGTTGTAGATCCCTGGGCTAGTGGGATGGCTCGGCGTACCCGGCAGAAAATTTCCCTTATTTTTAAATCCAAAACTTGACAGGTATGGCTGTAACGCCAGAGGACAGCGTGCCAAACAAAACTTTTTTTAGTGCCTCTACCACACTCAGAAGTGTCTCCAGTTCACAGTCCGTGAAGTTCCTCTTTTTTCCACGTATCAACATGATTTGCAATAGAGCAAAGACGACATTCCTCTGGTGCAGGGCATATTTAAATGAATTTGCATATTTATATGGAGGCGTGTCAAAGGCGGAGTCGGCCACTCTCTCATGTGCGCTCAATTCCACGTTGATTGTGATGTACAAAAGCAATGTGCGTGGATTCCGGCGTACGCACAGTTTGATACATCTGGATTTTTTTGTGCGTACGCCGTTTTCTGGATTTGACCGTACGTCACGTTTCAGTAAGAAGTCCACGCAAGTCTTTGTACATGAGGCCCCTGGAGAAGACGCTGGCGTGATGTTGTGATGTCACCGCTTCTCCACGCTAAAAAGGTATTTTACTGTTGCTATATTTTTTTTTTTGACTTTTTTTTTTTTACATTTATCTGGACTTATTTTATTCAGTGTTTTTTTTTTAATAAGGACTTTATATAATAAGGATTTTACAGACAGCTTAGTTAGCACTTCCTAACTGGAATTTGGGCTGTCTACCTCCTGACAAACTCCAGCACGAACTTGCTTCAAGAACTACGTAGCTGCAATTATTGTTTCACTTACCTACTGCCTGTCAACCTCCTGTGTCATCTGGACTGTTCTGGACTTTCTCCTGTGCTCCCCTTCCAAATATGCTCAACCAAGTTACATCTCACTGCTTCTTGGTTATTTTTTTATTTTTTTTTATTTTTTTCATTTATAGATGGCCTCCCTTCTCACCTTATAGCCATCCTCTCACTCCAATATGTATTTTTTTAAGAGAGAAAGAAAAGAGAAAGTAAGACAACAAAACAACAATTATCCACAAAAAGAGCACAAGGCAAACACAACCAACCTCCGTCCGCAATCCTGCAAAGCACATGAAAGCAGTGCTTTAAGTGGGCCGGAACTCACCGGAACCCAGTTCCACCGCTTCTAAAATTTAACCCTGAGAGTACCGGGACTTTTTTTAAGAGTAAGGTGCGTTCCGGAACTTATTTTCCTTCTGAGGTGCCACTAGATAGGACTTCATCAACATCAGTAAACACTGTCTCTTCATCCCCATCCTCTTCATCTGAATCTGTTGCTGGAGCCTCATACATCTTAAAAGCTTTAACAAAGTTTGACCCGTTATCTGTAACAGTTGCTGTTACCTTATATGTTAGTCCAAATGCTGAATGAATTTGTTCAATTTCACTTGCCACAACGTCGTATGTGTGTCTTCCTCTTATCCGTTTGCAGGCAATAGCAGCCTTTTCTCTTTTAAAGTTGGCTGGGTTGATCCAATGTGCTGTCATGCCCAAAAAACTTTTGTTATGACAGGTCCAAATATCTGCAGTAGTTGACACATACTCCAAGCCCTCAAACGTTTTTTTCAGTTCATTTTCCATCTTCACATAACACTGGTCAAGGTACTTTGAAAACGTTTTTCTGTCTGACGATACCAGTTCACCTCCTGTTGTCTGTATTTTGCTCAGAATTCTCCGGAAATACGGGGACTCAACAGTTGAAATTGGCAACACTTCTTGACGATACGAGAGAACCCAGCTGATGAAAACATGACAGAGTCATAAACTAACTTCACCACGGTGTGTATGAAGGAACAGCTGCAGGCAAGTCTCTACATTAAACCACATCTATCACTAAATCAGAAACAGTAAAAACCCCTCCTAAATTCACTGTTGGTGGTTATTAAAATGTCACCTGTTCATTGGGTAAAGTTAATATTTTTATACATGCAGTTGAGTGTCACCATTGTTTAGTAAAATGGCATGTTGTGTTACAAATAAAACTAAATAAAAATTAACAAAATAAAAGTCAATTGCACCCCTAAAGCCACTGTGATAAAGTGTCACATTAATTTAATTATAGCCACAGGAGTGAGTTTAAAAACAGGATGATGTCTATATGATCTAGTTGAATGAGGTGTCTCTAAAATATCCTGATTCATGATCAATAATAATTTAAACAATTTTTTAATCTGTCCACAGGACCTGACTTTATTTTGTTAGATGTCTCTAAAATAGTTATTG
>JBBPBX010042990.1:10032-20988 GCA_038048925.1 Garcialebias charrua | reverse complement strand
GCAGAAACCTAACTGGTAATAGACTTATCAGATAAATTGGCCTAAAAATTTATCGGCAAGGAATTTGCACATTAACTAAATATTTGTCTCGGACCTAAATATTTAACTTGCAAGTTAAATATTTAGGTCCGAGCTAAATATTTAGTTAGCAACTTAAATATTTAGTTTAGGAATTAAATGTTTAGCTTATAATTTAAATATTTAGCTTGGAAATTAAATGTTTAGTTTGGGAAATAAAAATTTAGCTTGTAAATTATTTGGAAATTCAATATTTTAATTTATACCTAGACATTTAGTTTACTAACTATTTAACTTGCAAGTGAAATAGTTTACTAACTATTTAACTTGCAAGTGAAATATTTAGGTCTGAGCTAAATATTTAGTTAGCTAATTAAACGTTTAGTTCAGGAATTAAATGTTTAGCTTATAAATTAAATATTTAGCTTGGAAATTAAATGTTTAGTTTGAGAAATAAAAATGTTGCTTGTAAATTAATTGGAAATTCAATATTTAATTTATACCTAACATTTAGTTTACTAACTATTTAACTTGCAAGTTAAATATTTAGGTCCGAGCTAAATATTTAGTTAGCTAATTAAACGTTTAGTTCAGGAATTAAATGTTTAGCTTATAAATTTAATATTTAGCTTGAATTAAATGTTTAGTTTGAGAAATAAAAATTTAGCTTGTAAATTAATTGGAAATTCAATATTTAATTTATACCTAAACATTTAGTTTACTAACTAACTATTTAACTTGCAAGTTAAATATTTAGGTCTGAGCTAAATATTTAGTTAGCTAATTAAACATTTAATCAAAAAGGCGTTCAATACAAGATCAACTGGACTTTATTTGTTGCAAAAGACGTTTCGACCCCTATCCAGGGGGCTTTTTCAATTCAATTCACGCCTTTTTGATTTTATCATGTCCTGGACGACTGAGAATCTTCACCAGCAAATTAAAAATTTAGTTCAGGAATTAAATGTTTAGCTTATAAATTAAATATTTAGCTTGGAAATTAAATGTTTAGTTTTGAGAAATAAAAATTTAGCTTGTAAATTAATTGGAAATTTAATATTTAATTTATACCTAAACATTTAGTTTACTGACTATTTGACTTGCAAGTTAAGTATTTAGCTTGTTAATTAAATTTTAAGTTTGGAACTATAACATGAATAACATTTTAAAAAATGACTTTGAAAAAAAGCATTGTTTTTTCTGATGAAAAGCTAAATAAACCAAAATATTGGTGTTAATTTTTGACTGTGACTTTACCCCACAAAATTTAGGCTGAAATGTGACGAGTTTAGTTTCGATTGTCAGAGTTGATGGGTCTGATGTACAGATCCAGTTCTTGTTGTGATCATCAGCTGATCGCATCCTGTGCGTTCAATCCTTTCATTTTTCTTTCTAAAAAGACTGAAGTCGCCCTGACTGACACTGCCGGGGTTTGCCTCCCCCCCAGGTGTTGTCCGAGGCCATTAGCACACCTGGAGAGGAGTGAGGAGCAGATCCCTGATCAGCTCCGACTGCAGCCTCACTCGTCAACGGGCAGGAGCCGGGCCCTGTCAGCCGGTGTCACCACACCACCGGCCCTGATACCGGGGGGGATTCAAAGTGTCTGTCCGGTCACTTTGTGCTTCCTGTTGTGTTTGGTCTGTGGGTGACAGCACCTCGGCTGTGCACCTATAAGTGCACGAGGGCGTCCTCAGCGACTCACTTCCATCTCACGGGGCTCTGCTTCAACTGGACGGCAACAATTTGGGATTATTTTTCCAAACAAGCCCTTCAAATAATATGAATCGTCCTGTTCAGGGTGTGGTTTGTGTGTAAAGTTAACTCCTCTTATTGAGCTTTTATTGCCAGAACCTTCACGATTTCACAACTGAGCCTAAAATAAAATGGAAACTTTGTCAAATCAGTTAAAACGTTGAGACAAACTAAGGTTAAATTTTAAATAATACTGTACAGGTAGTCCTCGACTTATGACGGTCTCGAGTTACGACGTTTCGTGGTTACGACACGCATCTCCATAAAAAAAATAAAACATTTATTTTGAAATTTTTATTTTGAAAAGCCGAGTTACGCAGTTTCCGGTTTCCGATTTTAAGTTCTAAACGTAGCGGCGGAGAAATTCTGCCCTGTACTCTCTAACATAAAAAAATAAAAATAACTTGCTGGACCGGCAGAAACAGGCAGCAGCTGTGGAAAAGTAGCTGTTTTATGGACGGCGGTTTTACGACGTACCTAAACGAATGGAGAATACGGAGGAGGGATGGAGGAACGGAGGAACCGGCTTCGCCAGCATTCCAGAGTAGGAAATTAACTCTTTTTTTCCTTCATTATGGCTCTGAAATGTATGTGTTTTTTGATAATTATCTACGGTACTGTGTTAGGATAGGCTAAGTGCTTGGTAAAATACAGTACTGCACGTAAGAGGTGCAGTTTGGACGTATGTTCCGACTTACGTCGAAATTCGCTTTACGCTGCCGCGCAGGAACGGATCTCCGTCGTAAGTCGAGCACTACCTGTATATATTTTTACCCTCAAAGATGAACATTTGTTGCCAGTTGAGCCTCAGCAGAAATGATAATTTCAGTAACATTCTCATTTTTTCAGCCTTCTGCATTTATTACATCTATAGGGCCAGTTTGAACATTTTCTGAATTATGTGGGATTTTCTCGTCCTCTTACTTTCAAGCTGTCTTCTGAAACTCCTGCTCACGGGTCGAAGAGTTGCTCTAACAATTTGTGCAACTTTATGAATCCAATGTTTAGCTTATTTAAAAAGCATTTTTTAAATTCTTTATAGGACTGTTTCGGACAACACTGAAATCCTACACGTGCACATAAGCACCAAATAACTGTCAGTAAAATAGCAAAGGATTAAAACATATGCATCTTAAAAGTCAACCTACATCTCCAATCGTCTCACATTTATGTGGCTTAGAGCGTCAAACAAAATGCTTCATCAGATTTTCATAATAAAAATCACTTTAAAATTAATGGTCAGAAGTATCTTTAGCATCAGTTGTTACAAAAATAAAACCAGATGCACAGACAACGGTTCATGAGGCTCTTTGTTAAAATGTTTATTAGCAACGTTTGTGTGTTTCAGCAGCGTTTGGCGTAATAAAACTCTGGGACGTTATTTTGTTGAAAGCTTTGAATCTGCTGCCCTGAAGCTTTCACAAATTTATTTATTACCACTGAGAAAAAAAAAAACTTTTGTGCTTCTTTTTGACCAGAAAATGAAAAAAAAGTAGGAGGTTTGGAAAATAAAAACCTCCAATTATAATTTAATTTTGTATATACTGTAATTATCACAATATGCACACCGTATTTTTCGGACTACAGTATAAGGCGCACTTAAAATCCTTTATTTTCTCAAAAGTCGACAGTGAACCTTATAATCAGGTGCACCTTATGCACCGTATTAATTCTGGTTGTGCTTACTGACCTCAAACCGATTTTATGCGGTTATTGTGAATGAGTTGAATAAAGTTTTTATTTTTTGCTTAATGCGTCATATAATCCGGTGCACCTTATAGTCCGAAAAATATGGTATTTTATTTTTTATCAATATTATGAATAACCAGTTTTATTCTGAAATAATCTGCTGGTTTATTTTAAATTGAAAGATCACCTTTCCGTCTAAAGTTAAAAGAATTGGGAGTTTCCACAGATGTATATGAAGCAGCCATTTTGACCAAAAAGTTTCCAATATTAAGGTTTGAAGCTGCAACAAGCAAAATTTGCCCCAAATACTATAAATGAGATAATTGTGTTATTTGTAAACTATTTTTATTATCAAAAAAGGCGTTCAATACAATATTTTTATTTTACAATATTTTTATTACTTTAACAGCGCTTCTTAACACTGACTGGCATAGTTTGAACCATTTTTGTCACCTGACTTGAACTAATTTTGACATTTAAATCATTTTCCCTTCAAACCTGAGTGAAATCTTGCATTGCCTCAAAAAGTCAAACAAAATAAAAAGTTCAATCAAGGTCCAGACAGATGGGCCCCTGCAGTGCTGCTTTTCACCGCTAGAGGGCGCCGCACAGTTCATTTTAGGCCCAACTGGAAACAGAAGTGTGTGCAAAAGCACTTTCAGCTTCATCAGGGGAAACAAACGTGAGCATACTGTGAAGAAATGTGTGAAAAGTTGAGCGTGAGAAGGAAGACGCAGAGGAGAGATGGCAAAAGAGGCAGAGAGAGAGTTTGAAGAACAGACAACCGCTGCAGGCGTCTGTCAACAAGCAGATGTGAGGATCTTTTCCAGATGTTTCAAAGACAAAAGTCACACCTCTGTACGTTTGTTTGATGTTTACGTGACCGTAGGGCAGCGCTCCAGTCGCGTCCACTTTCACTCACTCGAACACTCGTCTTCAAAAAGTTCTGCCTGCGATCGTTTGACACGTTTGAAAAGGGACTTTACGGAGCGGAGGGGCTCGCCGTGTGGACCGGGTGAAGTAATTTGCGTTTAAAGTCTTTATTTTACATGGAAAAATAGAAAACAAACAATGTTACATGTAAAATAATGCAGCGTTTGTACTGAATATAGAAAGTTTAGCTGGCGGCTTCTTTTGCAGTCCTTAAAGTTTGACCCTTAAATGAAAGTCCCTCTGGTTTTGGTGCATGAAGAAGTTGTTCCAGCCCTTTGTCTTCCCCCGACTGGACACACGTGGGTCCAAGATGGCGCTGTGGAAGGTTTCGGGGAAGGTGGCGAAGCGTGAGGCCTTCAGTGGGTGTAGTAGCCATAGTAGTCTGGATCGCTGTCCTTCTCGCAGATGACTCCACCGCGCAGAGGCGGGGAGTTTTCAGTGCTGGACGTGTAGGGCGACGCCCTCCTCTTCTTGCCGCCCTCAAACAGGCCCGAGTCGGCCGAGTCTACGGATTTCACCGAGGGCGTTTCGAGCCAGGCGTCCTCTGCCGCGTCTTTGGGTTTGTCCTGCAGCAGGGGGGACTGCAGCGGCTCGAGGAGGGTGGGAGGATGCAACCTGGCGTTGACCGGGGGCGTAGAAGACGACGAGGAGGAAGTAGAGGACGATATGGGTCGAAACCAACCCAGACCGGGGGCCGGTTTATGAGTCAGGTACTGCGGCGTGGGTCGGCTGGTGCTCCACCCGGCCGAGGCGGCTCCCGTTACGCTGGTTGATGCAAAAGGATGCTCGGGATAGTAGCCGAGGGCGTGGTGAGCAGACGCCTGCAGGGGGAAAGGTTTGTAGAAACCATTTCCGGAAAAGTCCCCCTCGTACGAGGAAGGGAAATCAAGCCGGTTCGGCGCCACGCTCTGCTGCGGCGGCAGGTACCAGCGGCCGTGGGGTCCGGGGTTGGAGGACGGGTCTTTGTGCTGCTGGCCCATGCCGATGGGCTCGCGGCCGTAGAAGCGGCTCTGAGGCAGGGGGCTCATGTACTGTTCGGAGAGGTAGCCTTGGGGGTAGCAGCTCCCCGGCAGCAACTGCTGGCCCTCTGTAGGGGAAGGGGTGAGGCGATCAGAGTCAGGAGGCGCGTAGAGCCTAGGAGGTGAAGAGAAGAGAGTGTGAGAAGAAGAGGAAAAAAAGAAGGTGTTATTTCCTGCCCAAACCTCAAACAACTATCAAACATCTCACACCCTCTCACTGCAGCGCGCTCAGCAGCAGCGCAGTAACTGCATCTATTTTATTATTAAACGGGTGATGTGCACTCAGCAGTGATCCTGTTCCATCATTCATGCAAACTTCACACAATGTTCTTCAAACCAGTGCAAAAAATTTTTTTAAAAAGAGAGCGAGAGATGGTTTTGTCGTGATCTTCCCAAGTGTTCTCCAAATTACTTACGTGTCGTAATTGTCGCGGAAACCTTTAGCGAAGGGGTTATGGTCTATTTTCAGCTGAGTGATCTGTGTGGGGAACGTCGAGAGCATGTAGGCAAAGGAAAAAGAGAAGGAGTGAGCAACTACGACAGAGAAACAAGAGAGCAGTTAGACAGGAGGTCACTGACAAATAATTAATGACATGCTGCTACTTCTCATGCTGGAAAGAGTTGATCTTTAGAACCGACGAGTGGGTGAGCACTCCTACAGAACCACTGGGTGCAAAGAAACGTTCAGACAAGATCTGCGAGCAGCTGTTAGTAAAGATAGTGATCCACACAACCCTGGTCAGCTGAGGTGAACTATGTGTGTGCACTGACACTTATCATAAGAGGTACCGTATTTTTTGCTGTATGCATGTATGCGCCAAAACGACATATTTATGGATTCCTCCCATATTTATAAACCAAATTTTAGCTGAGATATGACCGTTGTCATTCATTCTGACAGAAATTTTTGAACACTACCATTTTCAGCCACTAGATGGCAGCAGAGCAGTATGACATGCCATTGTGTCATGTACCGTATTTTCCGGGTGAAAAGTCGCACCGCCCTATATGTCGCAAAGTCCAATTATGTCCAATAAAGTGGAAAAATCCATAAACGTGTCGCACCTCCGTATACGTCGCATCTTTTATGCGTCACCGCTGACGCGTCGCCTATGTTACGCGTCACCGCCCTGCTGCATATGGCGGACACAGGAGCGAGCGAGCACAGAAGGACTTTACAAGATTAACACGGTAAAAACAATAATTTGTTTGCTGAAAATTATCGCAAAGATGTGTCTGAGCTTAACATTTCCGTAATAAATTCACAAAATGGTCAAATCTGCTGGATTTTAAAAAGTAGTTTTGCCATGTGCACACGCAGCGAGCGGATACGCTTCATTTCTTTAAAATTTAGCAAGATAAACGCTTATAAAAATATATTTGTTTGCTGACATTATAGCAGAAGTGTTTCTGAGCTTAACCTTTCCTTAATAAATTCACGTAATGGTCAAATCTGTTGGATTTAAATTGTTTCGCTTTGACATCTTCCAAACGGTCGCGAAAATAAATTATAAATTAATTGAATTTTTGCTCAAACATCTCCTACAGCTAAAAGGTTGTAAATGTCCATCCAGTGATTACTTTCTGTAAGTTTCATCAAAATCTGTTGTGTGGTTCTTGAGCTATTTTGCTAACAAACACTAGTTCAGACCTACTTCCAGAGAGCAGGAGGCCGGGCTGCGACAGAGTGAGTCCGAGCAGAGGAGGCTTTTTTCGGACACATGAGCTGGGAACGGTCGGTGGACCCTAGCGGCCGAAAGTGGTACTGCTGCCCCTAGAGGCCGAAAGTGGTACTGCTCCATTTTTTCATCAGAATGAATGGAAACTGTCATATCTCAGCCAAAAATTTGTCAAAAAATATGGGAAAAAAATCCATAAATATGTCGCTTCGCCCCATAAGTCGCAGGACATGAAAATTAGTTAAAAGAACTGCGACTTATAGGCCGGAAAGTACGGTAATAGGTAAATACCGTAATGGCTATTAATGACACAACTGGCTTGCCATAGACTGTCACCTTCGTTCTGCTTGCCGCCTGGAGCAACCGTCAAATTAGCTGCATTTTGCTGCGCCGCCCCGGCGAAATGCAGCTAATTTGACCTTTGAAGTGCCTTTATTAAGGAAAAGTTCAACTGAGACCTTTACTATAAAGTCAAGCAAACAAATATGTAATTGTTTGTAGGTGGTTATCTTGTAAAAATTCTAAGAAATGCACAGCGAGTCGTCCCTCTGCGCGTTCCCTCAGCCGCGAGTCGGCTTTTGAAATGCAGCTGATTTGACCGTTAAAGTGCATTTATTAAGCAAAAGTTGAACAGAGACACACTTTTACTATAATTTGGAGCAAACAAATAATTGTTTTTAATTGTTAATCTTGTTAAATTCTTGTTAAAATCCTCCCATGCACGCTCCCGCATCCGCCATTTGGCAGCATCGATTTTTGGCACAACACTGGCCCACATTTCCAGGTTGTCAGCGGTGACGCACAATAGATGTGACTTATTTATGGAATTTTTTTCCCCACTTTATGGGACATATTTGGACTGATGTGACTTATAGGGTGGTGCGACGTGAACGGCGGAAAATACGGTAGTAAATTTGAGTTTATTAATTTCTAATGTGTGCAACTATAAAAGCAGACCTACTCTACGTAGAGTAAAACTTGCGTCAGAGATTACTGTTGCACGAACTACATCTAAGCATGAAAAAGCCTTCGTTCCCTTCGATGAAGCGTGTAAATTATAACCAAACGTGTTAAAATCTTGTGCGACTTACGTCTGCGTTCTGGTAAGCAGTGACGGCGATGAACTGAGTCTCCGGAAAGACAAAAGTCTGTGCTTTAGAGGACAGGAAGGGGTCCTCCACCCCGTCCTCCTTGACCTCCATGATGTGAAGCCGAGGCTGGTACTTGTGGAGCGACTGGAGGACGACCATCTGGACACACAGCAACAGTTTCATCAAATAAAACACTCATTGGACTTTCAAGGCGTTCTTGTGATTTCTGACAATTTAGCTGAGTGATGTTAGCAATAACAGCATAATAAGAGGGGGACAGTTGGACACAGAGGCCTGCCCCCCCCCCATTATAATGCTGTTCAAAAGTCAAAGTTTGTTATTCTTTATTCATTTCAAATTTAAAAGAACATTTAGAAAAAATAAACTACGGTATTTACAATTCCACCTAAATAAAAATTAAACATTACATGAAATGAAAGTAAGCAGATGAAGATAAAATCTTATTACTGTTTGTCTGCCCCATTTTTAACAAAATTAATTCAAACAATTAATTCAAAACAACAATATTCCACAAAAAAATTACACAATAAATAACATCATATTTTACCATTCATACATTTTGAAACAAACCAATTTATATGTTTTTTTTCAAGAAATCTATAATTGTATTCATTTTTTTAAACAAAGTCATTGTTTTTGCAACTTTGATATCATTTTCTAAACCGTTCCACAGACATATCCCATAAATTATAGTGGACCTACTCTTTAAAATAGTTCTATGTTTTGGCATAACAAAAATATCTGTACCCTTAAGATTGTAAGTGCTCTGTCTTTTTACAAAAAGCGTTTGGATATTTGAGAGTAATGTGAAGTTCTGCGCCTTGTACAATATGAAGAGTATATTGTAGTCAACCAGATCATAAAATTTCAATAATTTTAATTTGCAAAACAAAACATTTGATGGATGGTGATAATGCTTTGTAGTGATAATCCTTATAGCTCTTTTCTGTCAAATAAAAATGGGCTTAGATATCGTTTTGCACGCTGTACCCCAAACCTCAACGCAATAAATTAAATGTGGGATTATTATTGCATTGTACAACAAATACATTGCTTTGTCATTTAATAGATCTTTAACGCTGTACAACACTCCAATAGATCTTGATATTTTAGTTTTTACGGATTTTATGTGTTGTTTCCATGACAACCTATCATCAATATTTACACCCAAAAACTTCACTTCTCTACATATCTCAGAGCCATCAATCTTAAAAGGAACATTAACAGTTAAAGTCAACTTTATTGTCAAAACTGCAATATGAACAGGACATACACAGGATTGAAATTGCATTTCTCTCAGACCCCCGGTGCAACAATAACCATTTACTGTAAACATTAAAACATTTAATAAACATAAGCATAAAATGAAATAATAAAAGTGTGATACTGTCCTGAGTTTTAGCATAGTATTATAAAAGTATAAAAAGTATATCTATAAAATAAAATGAAGGTTCTGACTGACATTTGTAATAAAGTGACAAAGCAGCAAATGAAGTTTATGTACACAGTATATGTATGAGGTATTTGATATTGGTATAGAGGTAAAGTGACATATGCAATAAGGCTAGCAAAAAGAATATATATACCAGCAGTAGTGTGGATATAAAAAGTAGTGTAAATGTAAACATGTAGACTATAGACAGTAATGTAATACAAACAGTAGTGCAAATATGAGAAGTAGGGGTGCAAATCTGTCAGTGTCTGGAGAATCGATTCGATTCCGATTTTTGATGCACTGATTCGATTAAAATCGATTTTGATTCTAAAACGATTTTCATTCCAGGATCTATTTATTCAGAATCGATTTTCGATTCTGAAACGATTTGCAATTGAAATCATGAAAAGATTAAACAATAATAAGCAAATAAAACATTTATTTAAAACAATAATGTATGCTTGTAGCAAACATTAATAATGTCAAATAATACAGTATAAATACAGCAGATGGGTATATGAATAGAATGCAGCAGCTTTAATCGGGTCCCGGAGGTCACTGGTGCCTATATCCAGCAGTCACTGTGCGAGAGGCAGGGGACACCCTGGACATGTCTCCAGTCCATCACAAATAATTCAAAATACAAACGTAAACAAAGATTTCAGCCTACTGTATTGCATAAACATTTAACTCAAAATAAAATAGACTTCAAAATCATATTGCATTCATCCATGTTTCAAATGTGTATGGATGGATTTTGTTTAAAAGATTTGTTTGGTAAATCTTTTCAACAAAAGCCATCTATCCATCATCTTTACCCGCTTTATCCTTATCGGGTCCTGGAGGTCTTCGGGTCAGATTTCTTCTTCTTTCTGCCACCTTTCATTTTATGTATTCTTTCATATACTATGGTTTTATTTTCTTTATCTTTTGGGTTTTAATGTAAAAAAATAAAATAATCAATTTTGGGGCTTTTAGAATCCATTCTGAATCGCCAGGACTAAGAATCTCGATTATTTTAAAAAAAAAAAGCGATTTTTTTTTCTTCCCTGCACCCCTAATGAGAAGTAGTGCAAATTGAATGAGCACATGACCGTGTGTTGAGTGTATAACCCGTTTGATGACACAGAGTCCAGTGTTAAAAATCTTTGTGTTGTGTGGTAATGTGTGAGAGTTTTTTTGTGTTAAAGCGGTACAAGAGGGAGGAGGGGAGGCAGAGCAGACAGAGAATTTAGCATCCTGACTGCCTGATGAACAGAGCTGTTGTTAGTCTGCTGGTTCGAGCCTGGAGACTCGGCAGTCTCCTCCCTGATGGCAGC
>JBBPBX010042989.1:7462-28137 GCA_038048925.1 Garcialebias charrua | reverse complement strand
AATAAAGGTTGAATGAATGAAAAAAAAAAAAAAACAGTCAATAATATTGAGCTCAAAACGTGCAACCACTGCTCCTCAGTTTCACCCACTGCTCCGTGTTCACGCTGTGTTGCCAGATCTCGCGACAGAAACAAGCGACCAGCCCCATGAAAACAAGCCCAACTGGCAACCCACCCCGTTGTGTAAAACAAAGGCCGTTTTTAAACAGTATAAACATACATTTATTATGGCATTACATATAAACAGGCAAAATTATGCTAAAGACTTTGAAGAACATATCCACTCTAAAAAATAAAAATACATTTTGCATATTTATACAAATTAATCCCATTAAGCCTCTGGGACTCATTTACCAGAGAGACCTGAATTTTAAACTAAGAGTGATGACAACAGTGGACAACGACAACAACAGACAATCATAAAGGATGCGTACAAATTAAAAAATAAAATAAAATTAAACAGCAAACTCATAGTAAGCTAAGTCAACAAAAAACTTTCTTTAATCTCTATCCTGAATCATGCTTTAAGTGTGTGCTCTTTCTCCCATTCTTTATTATTTTTTTCCCATATTTCCTCCACTTATTGGAGCTCATTTTAACGTGGTCTTGTCACTCTAGACCAGGGGTCTGCAACCTGCGGCTCTGGAGCCACATGCGGCTCTTTGGTCCCTCTGCAGCGGCTCTTTCAAGCTTTGACCAAAACTAACATAAAACTGAATTTTATAGGATGTTGTACCCACAAAAAATGACTAGTTTAACAGTTTTCCTGTCAACTCCTTTGCAAATATGTGGATACTAGTACTAATTCACAAAGTAAATTATACTCACTTTAACTTTATGCTTTATTCTTCAAAGTAGGATACGCAATTACCATATTTTTTGGACTATAAGGTGCACAGATGATAAGGCTCAATATCAATGAAAGGGTCTGTTTTCATACATTAAAGGTTCAGTATGCAGTTTCTGTAGAACTGCAGCAGTTAGAAATATTTTCAACAGGCAAAGCATTCTGATCCCTCCCCCTCAGAGCCATATGTGGCTCTGCCCCCTTGTGGTCTGTTGAATTTCAAATTCAAGCTCTGTTTTTATTGGCTGATTCAAATTCAAGCTCTGTTTTTATTGGCTGGTTACAAACTCTGTTTTTATTGGCTGGAAAATGGCGGGTCACCTTTTCTTTTTAGAAATGCTTATTTACCACCTGGAGAAGCAAGGGGACAATATTTTTTTTAATTTTTTTTCAGAGATTACCTGGCTAACATCAGTCTGTCAGGAGGTAGTGACAGAGTGAAGAAATATGTTCATAAAAAAAGCTACATACTGCAGCTTTAAGGTACACCGGATTATAAGACGCATTATCAAAACAAAACAGTCTGATAATGTCAAACTTTATCCAACTCATTCATAATAACCACATACAATCGGTTTGAGGTCAGTAAGCACAACCGAGTTAATACAGAAGACTCACTGGATTATAAGGCTCACTGTCAATTTTTGATAAAATTAAAGAATTAAATGCGCCTTATAGTCCAAAAAATAAGGTACTCCACAATTTTATAAAAAGCACATTTGTCTGCACAGTTCACGCTTCACGGTTTTAGTTTTTTTTTTTTTGTGGGCAAAATACAAGACGTTGGACAGATGAATGGAAGACGAATGGAATCCAATATTTTCTTTTGTCTCAAAATGTAAAAATATATTTACTTTTTATTTATTTATTTATTTATTCATTTAGTAAAAAAAGAACACACAACAAACACGTTTCTTGTATAAAAAGAAAATACATGTATAAAATGAAAGGCGGCAGAAGAAGAAAATATCTTATTATGTCTGCCCCTTTTTAAAATAAAAAATAATTTCAAACAATAATTATTGTAGCTGCCTCTCGGATTGAACAGCCAGACGCAGGGAGTTTCAAACGGGTGCAGTTTAATCTTGACTTTTCTTCTCATTGACACTGTGAAAACTGTAGTATAAAACAAAATAATACAGAACCGTTGGACATGTATAAAACCAACATATCAATGTTCAGTTATACACAAAAGAATACATTGGGTCCTTTAACTCGTTACAGTTTCGTTTTTAAACAAATAAACCACGACGTTCTTTTTCATTCATTCAACCTTTATTTAGTCAGGTAAATCTTTTGAACCTCATGGGCTCATTTACGAAAGCGACCTGCTAAAACTAAAGAACAATGAACAGCAGTGATAGAATTTCCATTAAACAATAAACAAACAAACAATAAACAATAGAAAACAAAAGAGAGAAAAAAACAAAAGAAAGTTTTTTTTTTTTTAACAAAGTATCAAAAAACTAGCAAAACATTATAAGGTAGATGTATAAAATCAAAGACAGGAACAAATCTGCATTGGTTTTTGCCAGGATTCCAACAGATTCTGAAAACCATTTAGAGAAGTCAAGGTCGAGAGCTTCAGATCTTTTTGTAAGATATTCCATGAAGCAGGAGCGGAGTAGGAGAAGGCCCTTTTTCCAAGTTCAGTCCTCACTGACGGAACACTGCAGGTAATCATGTCCTGAGAGCGCACGCTGTAGCTGCACTCACACAGAGACATGTAGGAGGAGATGTATGAGGGCAGCAGACCAAGAAGTGATTTAAAGATGAAAATGTACCAGTGGAAGAGTCTGCGTGAGGTTAATGATGTCCAGTTAACCAGTGAATACAGGGTGCAGTGGTGGGTACGATAATCACAGCCAGTTATGAATCTTAGTGCACCATGATAGACAACATCCAACATCTGCAGGGTGCTTGTAGGAGCATTCATGTAGAGAATGTCACCGTAATCAATGGAGGGAAGGAAAGTCACAGACACAAGGCGTTTCCTAACATTCAGTGTTAGACATGATCTGTTTCTGAAAAAGAAACCCAGTTTAACTTTCAGTTTCTTCACTAGGTTTTCCACGTGGAGTTTAAAAGAGAGATGTGAATCGATCAGGATACCCAGATATTTATAGGAATCAACAAACTCAATAGGGACACCATTTGAAGATAAAATCAGAGGAGGATCTGCTGGAACCGCCTTCCTATTTGAAAAAAACATCCCTTTTGTTTTATCAGCATTTAGGACAAGTTTGAGACGGAACAAATCTGACTGGATGATGTCAAAAGCGGATTGCAGTAACTGGAAAGCCTTAGCTACTGTTTTAGCTCGGCAGTAAACAACTGTATCATCAGCATAGAAATGTAAGGATGCATCAGGGATGCAGTGACCTACATTAGCTATGTAGATTGTAAAGAGAGTGGGTCCTAAAACTGAGCCTTGTGGTACACCATTTTTAACTGTTAAATAGCTGGAAGAAGTACCGTTATGTTGAACACATTGCCTCCGATTGGAAAGATAGTTAGAAAACCAACCGATGGTGTGATCAGAGAAACCGATTTCTGAGAGCTTATGACACAGGATGTTATGATCCACAGTGTCAAAAGCTTTAGACAGGTCTAAGAAAAGTGCAGCACAATAGTCCTTAGCATCCAATGCTTCAACAACATCATTCAGAACCTTCAGAGAAGCAGTTGTTGTGCTGTGTTTTTTCCTGAAACCAGATTGATGAAGAGGTAAGATGTTAAATGAGTCCAGATAATTTTTGATCTGAGAGTTTATCAGTTTTTCTAGAACCTTGGCTAAGATGCAGAGTTTAGAGATCGGTCGATAATTGTTCAGTGAGGTGGGGTCACCTCCCTTCAGCAAAGGAAGAACAAAGGCTGTTTTCCAAGCATCCGGAATGGAGTTTTGTCTTATGGACAGATTAAAGATGTGGGTCACAGGGACTGTGATGATATGAGCAGCCAGCCTTAAGAAATAAGGTGGAAGTTCATCTGGACCTGCAGATTTTTTAGGATCAAGATCATTTAACAGTTTATTTACCTCACTGACTGAGAACGGAGAAAAAGAGAAGGTGTGATTAACAGATGGTTGACTTGTTCTACTTCTTCATAAATAAACAAATAACATTTCTTATCACAAATCACAATTACATATATTTGTACCTCATTCTGCTTTCCGAGGGCGCTATTTAGAAGATTTTCTCTGGGTTTCTTCATAAACTAACGCAGTTTCATCGCGCAGGATGTTGCAACCACAGAATACACAAGGAAAATCTAACGTTCTTTAGAAAATAAAAGCATAAATTAACCACTAGATGTCACTGTTGGACAAATGAACAAGGAGAATTTAGTAGTCGTTTACAATTATATTTAAAGCTGGGATATGCGATTTCTTGAACACTCTGGGACTTAGAAATATTTTCAGCGCAGAAAAGCATTCTGCTCCCTCCCCTCAGAGCCATATATGGCTCAGAGGAGGAGCCACAGTCTGTGCTTCTGCTGAATTTTATTTCTGCTCTGCCCCCTGCTGTGTGTCTGCTCGGAGCGCTTCAATATTCTGTGATTATATGTTATAAAAACCTTTTAAAAATATTATAAAACCATGGAGCACTTGTCCAACAACACAAAAACCAGCAGAAATCAGCAGAGGTTCACGAAGCAACGTTGGACATGATTTAATTCGCTCGTGATTTCCTCTTTCTGTCAGCGCAGGTTTGGAATGCTCCGCCCCCACTACATGTCCTGTCTCTGCGCTGCGAAGTTCTGTGTTTATATGATAATATAACTGTTTAAAAAATATAATAAAACCATGAATCACTCGTCCAACAACACAAAAAGACCCTGTAATCAGCAGAGCATCACCAGCCAATTTGGACATGATTTAATTCGCTCGTGAGTCGTGACAAATCCATTTCCTCATTCCTGTGAGTGGAGGATGAAGCGATCACTTGACTTTTGGCAAAAAAACTAAATAAAAGTCCAGCTCTGGGATGAAGAAGGGATATTTAATACATTTGTGTCACATAAAAAACAGTCCTGCATCGCTTTGCAATCCTTTGAATGAGAACGAGCCGCGGCGCTGAGGCTGTGACAGGCGGGGGCGTGGGTTGGGGCGTGACAAACAACTCTGTTTTTATTGGCTGGTCAGTGTCCGGGTCACTCTGTGTTTTCAGTGTTTTTATAAATGCTGATAGAGAAGCAAGGGGACTATAGTTTTTTTCAGAGATTACTTTGTCTAACATCAGTCTGTCAGTAGATAGTGACAGAGTGAAGAAATATGTTAAAAATATATTGTTAGAAAAGTTACAGACTGCATTACAATGTTACATAGGCGTAATTTACACGGGGGTTGGGGGGGTTTTGACCCCACCAATAATTTGATCCGGTCATTTCAACCCCCCCAATAAAATGACATCATTTCGTCATTATACATATCTTACATCAATAATTGATTTTCTTTATTCATTCAAATTTTTTAGTAAAATTGCTGCATGTTTTTAAGCAAACTCCCTGAGGACTGACCCCCTCCCCTGCAAATAATTTGGTATCACCCATCCCACCGGCTACAGGAAGTCACGTGAGTCACGGAGCTGCTCATGAAGTTGCCCAGAAGTTTCTACATGCATGTGTCCGAAAAAGGCCTCCTTTGGTCGGACTGATTACTCTGGCTGCCCGCTCCCTGCTATGGATGTACCGGTAGCTGTTTTTGTTTGCAAGATACCACTCATAAACCACACCGCGGATTTTTAAATCCAGCTGATTTCACATTTGGTTCAGCTCAGGAGCCCGTCTGCTGTAGTGAGGTAAGAAATATATTTTTTAAGCGTTTATTTAACTAAATTTAAAGAAAGAAAGCTCCGGTTTGACCCGCCTGGCGCCTGCATAAAAATCAGCGAACTTTTTTTTTAAAATCCAGCTGATTTGAACATTTCGTTAAACTCAGGAGTACGTCTACTATCACCCATAAGTCAGCGAAGAAATACTGTATATTTTTAAGCGTTTATTTAGCTAAATTTAAAGAAAGAAAGCGTCCGGTTTGACCCGCCTGGCGCCTGCATAAAAATCAGCGAACTTTTTTTTTTTTAAATCCAGCCGATTTGAACATTTCGTTAAACTCAAGAACACGTCTTCTATAAAGTCAGCTTAGTAATATATTTTTTCTCGCAAAGAAATAATTGTTTTTACCGTGTTTCTTTGTGAAGTTCTTCGTACTAGCTGGGTCCTGTCGCCGCCATCTTGATCAGGACAAAGCTGACGCGTCGCGTGGAGATGACGCGTATCAGCAGGTTCTTCTCTGTTGGGCTCTTTTATGCAATCACAATTACTCTCCACATAATTGCATCATTTGGAACAATGCTTATATACTGCATAAAAACAAATCATTATATTTACATAATTGGGCTGAAAACAATATTAATTTGGTAAACCAATTACTCGACAGTAATGGTGAGTGGTATAATTATGATCAGTTTCTAAGTCACAATAATATAGATATTCCTCTGAGTGAATTTAATTTGGTCAGGAAGGCTATTCCAATAAGTTTACAGTCTTTAGCGCAAAACATACATCTTGATGAAGTGTATTTACTTGACTCAATCTCGATTGACGGAACTAGCATAATGCACAAGAAATTTACAAATGGATTCATCAGAACTCATTTAGAGGCTTTATCAGTTCCCATATGCAAATATAGATGGGATTATTTAAGCAAAAAAACATGGAATGGAATTTTTTTGTTACCTCATAAATATATACTCAACAATAAGATCAAAGAATTTTTATTCAAAGTTATACACAGATATTACCCAGTTAAAGATAACATTTGTCGATTCTTCTCTGATGTTAGTAACAACTGCTCTTTTTGTCAGAATGAAGGTGAGAGTATTGAACACTTGTTTGTAGAATGTCCTCATGTTGTATTATTTTGGTCAGATGTACAACGTTTCCTGACAACAAAAGTTAGAAAAAATATTGTTTTGTCTAAATTACAAATTTTGCTCATTTTCAACAATTCAAACTTCTCTTCAGAAGAGATATATTTAGTTAATCTTATTGTAATTTTAGCAAAATATTATGTCCACAAGATGAAATGGAGTGAAAAAAGCCCCTCATGGAATAATTTTAAAGAATCTGACTTAAAAACATACATTGCATCTATTGAAAAGCTTACTTTGAATAATCAGAAGCTTAGAAAAACAAGAACTATTTTCTCAAAATTTTATGTCTCATAATCAGACCCCTGTATGATATTGTTTATTGCATTGTTACTTATATCTTTATTTAATTTTTGCTTTTTGTTTTATTTTACTTTCTTGTAATGGACTCTGTTCTGTATGATATTTTTGGACTATTGTCAAAATTTGGTTCAATAAAAAAAAAAAAATGACGCGTATTAAACACCGAAGCGTATAGTGTACAATTTTTTCGTGTTTATTGTTAATCACAACCCCCCCAATGTTAGACCTAAAGTTACGCCCCTGCAATGTTACATACCCCAACTTTAAGTAATAATGAAAAAAATGAATAACACATCTCAATTTTCAAATTTTGAGATATTACACATTGAACTACTTCATACGTATTTCTTCAACAATTCACTCTTTATCATTTTTTTAAACACAAACATTGACATTGCTTTTTTATATCACACTCCAAGTCATTCCACAATCCAACTCCCTGGACTGAGGTAGACCATCCCTTCAAACTGGTTCTGTATTGTGTCTTTACGAATACATCAGTTCCCTTTAGATTGTAACAGCTTGATCTTTTAACAAAATGTGTCTGAATATTTAAGGGTAGTGCATTGTTATGAGCTTTATACATCATCATTAAAATATGGTAATCTACTAAATCATGGAACATCAGTAATTTCAATTGAAAAAATAATATACTAGATGGATGACAGTAATGTTTTCTTGCAATAATCCTTATGGCTCTTTTCTGTAAAATAAAAATAGGTTTTGTAATAGTTTTACATGCTTTTCCCCAAACATTAATGCAATAAATTAAATGTGGAACAATAATGGTGTTATACAACAGATACAACGCTTTGTCATTCAATAGGTCCCTAACCTTATACAGTACAGCAATGGATTTCGAAATTTTCATTTTTACAGTCTATATGTTTTTTCCAAGTTATTTTGTCATCAATGAATATCAATAAATGTTAACAATCATTAGTTTTTAGTTTTGTAATTTCACACCTACTGGCCAGAAAAGCCCCTCTAATGGCCACCAGTTGATAATGACAGTTGTAGCAGGTATAGACCCCTTTCACGGCTCGTCATCAACCCTGGAAAAATACCGGAAGTAGCCATCTTGGCGACATAGCTGTGTTAGCCTCAAAGCTATTGTAGTGGTGCGTCGCGTCTGGTCACACAAAATCAAAAAATGGTGAATTATTGTCGTGTCCATGGCTGCCACAATCGGTCAGATTGAGAGAAAAAGCCTTCTGTTTTACAGATTACCACTCGTGATCACAAATCAAGGTGAAGTAACTCAGCAGTTATCAGAGGAACGTCGACGTCTGTGGCTGCCAGCCTAAACCAGAACTTGGATTGAAAAACACTGAGCAACATCCGAATTTGCTCTGCACACTTTGTGTCAGGTAATATATTTCTTACAGTAGATTATAGTGAATTAGGGCATTACACGAATCATAAGTTTATTGAGCACGAGGACAGACCTTTGAAACACCACCTCCCTTTCTCTGTTTAAGACAGCCCTGAAAACACATCTCTTTAGTCTTATTAACTTTACTAAATGTATTTTATATTATATAATCCTTATGTATTTTATATTTCAATTTGTCACTGATAATGTTTGAACTGAATTGGTTTGTTAAGTGTCCTTGGGTGTCCTGAAAGGCGCTTTTAAATAAAATGATGATTATTATTATTATTACAATCCTTTAACTGTGCTGCATAAAATGTACATGGAACGTTAAATTTTTTTGTTGAGTTATTTGTTTTTTACAAATAGCATAAACAACTCAACAACTGAAAGCTTAACAAAGCTTTCAGTTGTTGAGTTGTTTATGCTGATTATTCAAAATTCATAAGAGCACATGACACTCATGACAAGAGCACTGTCATGATAAACTACACATCTAGCTCTCAAGTTGAAAAGCAAAAAATACATACAAACACTAAATATGTAAGAAGCACATACAATAACCTAAATTAACTGTTCTTGTGTTGTTTGACAACTGACAATCCGGTGCTATGTTGTAAATCCTGTTTTGAAATTCATATGCATATGAACACACCAATTATTTACAACTTCATTTAAGTAATTTTTATTTTATTATGTTTTTTCTTTTCTTAGGCAGACGTGCTCCATTGTACAGCAAGGATGATGCAGACTGGGTGCCTTCACTGAAGACGTGTGCTGCAGAGAAGTCTGTAGCAGTTGGTGCTGATGGTGGATGACATCTGGCAGCTGAACGCTTCAACCGACGACAAAAAAGAACTAAAAAAAACATGGCAAATAGCACATGTTAGAATCCATGTTGAACGTGTCATAGGCTGTGTTAGACAAAAATACACAATCTTGAATGGCCCTCTTCTACCTATCGATTTTCAAACATGTAGATATCCAGAAAAAGTTGCATTAATCGATATGATTGGCTTTGTGTGCTGTGCCTTGGTTAATCACCTTTGGTGGGTTATGAGTAGCTGCATGAATTGTAAAAAGAACAAGTGGATAGAAGAGTGATAGCTGATGTGAACCTTTTTTATTTTTATTTTACATTGTTCCACCTTTACTTTGAAGTTGTTTTTGCAAATATGGGGCAGACATGATTTTTCATTCACTGCACTCTTTATTTGAGCATGATGCTGGTGAAGATTCTCAGTCGTCCAGGACATGATAAAATCAAAAAAGGCGTTCAATACAGGATCAACTGGACTTTATTAGTAACAAATAAAGTCCAGTTGATCCTGTATTGAACGCCTTTTTGATTTGAGCATGAATTACTATATCATTGTTTATGTATTGATTTGATTAATGTAATTTTGATTATGCTTTTTCTGTAATGGATATCACACAGACGTGAGCAAACAAGACAACTTACATATTACAACATATGTTTCACATAGTGGTGCTGATACTGTATAGCTCACGTCGATTTAGAAAACCTCTCTTTTAAACAGAATAAATGACATTATGTACCGGTATCATTAACCATTTTGTTTGTGCACTTTTTGTATTGACTAGAAAATATTCTGCCAAACTCAAAGTAGTTATAAGGTAAAAAAAGGTCTATATAAAGACAACCATTCGTACTATTATCTTAAAAGATAAATGTCTGCAGAATGCACCTCAAAGTTCGTACTGTAATTAGATTCATAGAGTAGCTGTTATTTATATAATTTGTGTTGAAACACTCAGAGTAGCTGTTATTTATATAATTTGTGTTGAAACACTGTACAAGAGTTGAAAATTTTGAATAACACTTGTCAGCCATCATTGTACTTCACATGTTTATTTAAAAAATATGTATTGAGGTAGTTCTGCACAGAGCTTCTATAAGATGAACTGAAACACACATTTACACATTTAGTCTGGATTAAGAAGGAAAATCAAGGCATTGCTCTCTGGAACCGCTCAGATCTGGTTGATCCAGGGATCAAATGTAGCTTAAACAGGGATCTAAGATCATTTTGACAAAATTTGCTTCAATCCTCAGACTGATGTGATGTCACATACATTTACAATAAGAATACATAGCTAGTGTGTGTTTAAAAACACACCCAAAATATATTTATATGTACACAGACAAATTAAAAATTAAATATAAATCACCAAATAATTCACAATGTCTGCGTAGGTCACAGCTGGTAAGGTCCTCTCATCTTCTGACATGTTGGACAGCCGGTATGGGTCTTCTTAGCTGCCAATTATCTGTATTTTATCCAAATGACGTTCCTTTGCTGCAGGCTGAAGCTGGTCCACATACTCTCCTGCAGCTTCTGTCTTCTTTACAGAGGTTTGTTTTACAGAGAACATGGTCAAATCAGAAATAAAACCGGAGCTCTGACTTCAACTACTGTGTGTTTACAGCGCGAGTGTCTCCAACATGGCGGTGCTTCCGGTATTGCGCAATCCGTGAAAGGGGTCTATTGTGGCTCCGGCCAAACGAAAGGGCAGAAATGGCTCTTTTGATCGTAAAGGTTGCAGACCCCTGCTCTAGACAAAGAATAAAAAGCCCAAACAAGCGACTTTACATGCAAAACAAGACAAAAATTAACCGTTGCATAACGTAACAAGCCCAAAGTCGCTTATAATGAGCGGACTTGGCAACCCATGGCTCAGATCTGTCGAAGCAGTAAAAACTGTTTTTTATATTGGGAACATGTCCTGTTTGGGTTTAAACATTGTGGCAAAATGAATCCGAAGATCTTTTTAATTAATTTCTTAATCATTAAGGCTAAATTTCATATACACAAATGTAAATTTTCAAAGAAAAAAACTGATTTCTCTGTTTTTTTTAATTGAATTTAAACAATATTTATTTACAATTAGACCCTCAACTAATCAAAAAGCAAAAACAACAATATGGGCTTGCTCTCAACTTGGGATTATGGCTGAACTTTTACATTAAAATATTTTTTGTTTATATTGTTATTCATTTATTTTTTATTCTATACATAAGACTTGGCACATGTGTTACATATTGTACAATTGTTCTATTTTTGCAAAAATAATATGACTGTAACTTCCACTTATTTTGTTCGATTTATGTTCCCCCTGGCTATTGTCTTTTTCATTGTATTCAATTTTATTGTTATCTTTTGTGATGTTGATAATAAAGTAAAAAAAAAAAAAAAGTAAAAACTGTTTTGTTTACGTTCAGTGCGTACCTTCATTTCAGGTCAACCATCGCTGTTGTTCAGGAGGAGGTGCGCCCCCTGCGGCCGGGAGGAGGAACTGCAGTGGAGCCGCTCAGGAAGCGTCCCCGTCCGGATCCGAACAGTTCCTTCTTCCGCAAACACACGACCCGTTTATCTGCTCATCAATGCGGCGGCTTCACTTCTGGCTCCGCTCGATTCCCGCTGCGCCTCCGACCTTTATGAGCGACTGACCCGGCGACATGACGGCCAACAGCCGCTGCTCCGTGGCGGAGCCTCCGGGGCTGGAGACCCAGCGGCGGGAGATCGAGTCTCTGCTGCGGGACAGCGAGCTCCGAGCTGGGGACACTTGGTGAGTGTTTCCCCGCCGACGCAGTCGCTCTGACAGGCTCGAACGACGTCAGCTGGAGGGGGACCGGTGGGTCCCGCGGCGGCGTGGAGCCGCTCTGGTTCCGGTTCTGGTTCTGGTTCTGTTTGGACTCTTAACGGCTCCGGGTTTAACGGCTCCGGGTTTCTGTTAGCTCCGTTAGCTGTCGATGCTAACAGCCGTGGTGAGGCGTTCAGGGTCCGAACGGAACATTTATTATTATTATTATTATTATTATTATTATTATTATTATTATTATTATTATTATTATTATATCTGAGTTACTTTCAGCCCCGGCGGTTCCTCTGGGTCCACTAGAGCCGGAACTTTGACAGAAAACTGGACGTTTTGAGCAAATATTTTCACTTTCGGTTTCCTGACAGAAGACGGGAAGTTTTTAGTTTGTGAAATGAAAAGTAATTTATAAAACCAAACTAATTACTGATTAATTAAAATACTACTATTACTAATTAAAATACTGTACATGAGAGCTGAGATGAATCCATGTAGAAAGTTGTAATTAGCAGTTTCTTCTCTAGAAGCAGTTCTTTGAGATGATCTTTGTGGACATTTTTTATTAATTTTTTAATTAAAGTTTTTATTCATTTTACATATAAAAAAATATAATGAAAAAATAAACATTTCATAAATATGTGAAAGAATCAAAATACATAAAATGAAAGGTGGCAGAAAGAAGAAAAATTTCTTATTTTGTCTGTCCCTTTTTTTTTTCTTTCAAAAAACAAAACAATCAATTTAAACAATCTTCCAGAAACAACAGATCAATTTAGTAACATTTCACACTCAATAATTAACAAATACATTAGGATGCATTACTTAAAGCTTTAGTATTTTGCTAGCAGTTTAGACTTGATAATTTTTTTGAATTTCATCACAGAGTTTACATCTTTAACATCTTTTTCCAAAACATTCCACAATTCCACTCCCTTATTCAAAATAAAGCGTCCCTTCAAACTAGTCCTATAGGTTTAACAAACATTTCAGTTCCTTTTAAACTGTAACAGCTTTCTCTCTTTATGAAAAACATTTGAACATTTGTGGGTTTGTTTCCTCTCTGCTGCTTCAGTTTTATCCAGGTGTTCAAAAGGTGTGTAAGCTCAGTCGTCCAGGTAGATGACAACAACAACAACAAGGTTCAATCATGTTTTGTTGTTTCTGTCCAGGTGTGTTTTTCGACGTGTTGTGAGATATTTGTCACACAGAGATGAAGCTGTTGCTATTTAAGAGTTCTCCACAATGTTTGTGTTGATTTAAAGTTTGATCGTACACCAGACCATGACAGCGCCTCCACCGTGTTAAGACTCACAGTTTTATTTAAACACAATGACAGCCATTTTATTTATGATCATTAAATTTGGATTTCTCGTGTCATAAAACCGGTACCTGTGATTTTCAGTCCAGTTCTTGGCCTTGTGTTTTCTTTGCTCTCTTTACGTCGCAGGGATTAAAAGAAGCTGCTCGCCATCGCTCCGCTCACGTCCGCAGCTTTCTGCTTCTGATATAATTTACAGATCGTGTTGGGATTAAATACTTTGTGTCGTCTGAGTTTCCCTAAAATCTACAAAACTTCTCCCACACTTTTGTTTCTCAGTTTCCCCACAAGTCGTAGAGAAGCGCAGTCCTACCGCTTTGGTTTTAAACGCGTTATAAATGAACTAGATTAAAATAAAGGTTGAATGAACGCAGCACGGTGGTGCAGTGGGTAGAGCATCTTAGCACCAGCCAACTGGGAGTTGGTGTTGTTTGTGGGAATCAGTTTGTTTGGTGGCTCCTCAGACTGAAGAAGTCCTTTGGATGAAGGATGAAACGTCTCGGCAACAAATAAACCGTCCAGATGACCTCACTGAACTTTGTTGTCTGTGTTCCAGTTGTTTAAATGGTAAATGGAGCTTATTTATATAGCGCCTTCCAGCCCCCTATGAGGGGCCCAAAGCGCTTCACAGCACCAGCCATCCACCCATTCATACACACATTCATACACCGGTAGCGGTAGACTGCCATGCAAGGCGCTGCCAGTCCTACCAGGAGCAACTCGGGGTTAAGTGTCTTGCCCAGGGACACAACGACACATGGTGAGGGAACTCGGGGATCGAACCTCCAACCTTCCGATCGGGAGTCGACTTCCACTGTGCCACGGCCGCCCCTATTGTTTATTTTTGTATTTTAATAAAGTTTTATCTTAAAAGTGTTGCACAGGCATCTGATTGTTTCCTTTAATTGTACAGGGAAAAAAACAACTGATAGTTTTTTTTAATCTTAATAACGAGAAAAATTTCCTGTAATTTATTTTATTATTTATTTATAATCTAAATGCCAAAATAGTTATTCTATATTTATTAACAAACAGAATATTTTCTGTTTGTGTTCCTGAAACTGATTATCAGCTGCAGCCCTCTTCAAAACATCAGTAAATCAGTTTGATTTGAGTTCAAACCCTTTTTAACGCTCGTGCGTGTGTGTGTGCATGTGTGTGTGTGTGCGTGCGTGTTTCAGGTACGTGGTGGCTCGTCGCTGGTTTGAACAGTGGAAAGAGTTTGTGGAGAGCAGAGACCAGAACTCGTCGTCCTTCCCGGGTCAGATCGACAACACCGAACTGTTTGAAGGTCAGTGAACGCCTCAGCTGAAGGTCAGTGAACGCCTCATCCTGCTGAGCGTTGACCCGGCTCGGCCCGGCAGAACTTGGCCTGAACGCCGCTCAGCGGTGCTCCTTTTCTTTCAGACCTGGACTCGTTCCACCTGAAGGAGCGCCTGGCGGAGAACGAGGACTTCGTGCTGGTTCCGGCGGACGCCTGGCACAAGCTGCTGCTCTGGTACGGCGCTGTGGACGGGCAGCCGGCGCTGGAGCGCAAGGTACCGGTGCACACACACACACATGCACATGTTGTGCGTGTGTGCGTTTGACCCCGTGTTCTGCTGGTTCAGGTGGTGGACCTGCCCAGCACTCTGAAGGTGGAGGTGTACCCCGTGGAGATCTTCCTGTGTCTCCATAGCAACATGGAGGACGTCACCACCGCGCAGTTCAGCCGCACCGACGCCATACGTGAGTCTGTGTTCAAGACCCGGACCCTCACCAGCACCTCCTGCCTGACCCTGAACTCAGCGCACACCGTAGAGTCCTAATCTGAACCCCAACCCCAAAAAATGTCTCCCGTCGTATCAGGACCGATCAGGTCCAGAAGGACCAGACTAGTTTGTGTTTATACCAGAACATCTTGTTTATTTTAGTTTGGTGCATCCTGGCTTCTTTTAGCTCATCTTGTGTTGATGCTTGTCAGGTATCGTTGTTTTTGTTTATCATTTCCTACATTTTAGCTGATCTTAGCGTACCGTATTTTCCAGCGTATAAGTTGCACCTTTTTTGCCTAATTTTCATGTCCTGCGACTTATACGGCGAAGCGACATATTTATGGATTTTTTCCATATTTTTAGACCAATTTTTGGCTGAGATATGACCGTTTTTCATTTTGGCAAAAAATGGTGCAGTACCACTTTCAGCCGCTAGGGTCCACCGACCGTTCCCAGCTCATGTGTCCGACGGCAGCCTCCTCTGGTCGGACTGACTCTGTCGCAGCCCGGACTCCTGCTCTGGAGGTCTGAACTACTTTTAGCTCAGTGTTTGTTAGCAAAATAGGTCAAGAACCACAGGACAGATTTTGATCAAACTTACAGAACGTAATCACTAAATGGACATTTACAAACTGTTCGCTGTATAAGATGTTTGAGATAAAAATTCGATGTTTTAGGAACGTAGCGGTTAGCTCCGTGTTTTTCCGGGTACTAATTTCCAAAATAGGTCAAGAACCACAGGACAGATTTTGTTGAAACTTACAGAAAGTAATCACTGGGTGGACATTTACAAACTGTTAGCCGTAGGAGATGTCTGAGCTAAAATTTGATTTATTTATAATTTATTTTTGCAGCGCGCGACCATTTGGAAGACGTCAAAGCGAAACAATTTAAATCCAGCAGATTTGACCATTATGTGAATTTATTAAGGAGCTGTTAAGCTCAGGAACACGTTTGCTATAATGTCAGCTAACAAATGTATTTTTTAAAGTGTTTATTTTGCTAAATTTGAAAGAAAATGCTCTGGTCCCACCACTGCACTGCGGTGCATGTAGCAAAACAAATTTTTAAATCCAGCATATTTGACAATTACGTGCATTTATTAAGGAAAAGTTCACCTAAGACACATCTTTGCTATAATTTTCAGCAAACAAACAATTGTTTTTACGGGGTTAATCTGGTTTAAGTCCTTCTGTGTGGCAGCCATTTGCAGCAGAGCAAACCACCGGTCCACATTTCGGGTTGTCAGCGCTGACGCGTAACATACGCGACGCGTCAGCGGTGATGCATAATAGATGCAACTTATACGGCGGTGCAACATGTTTAGGGTTTTTTCCAATTTATTGGACATAATTGGACAATGCGACTTATAGGGCGGTGCGACTTATCGGGCGGAAAATACGGTAGCTTATTTGAGCTTGTCTGAACTCGGTGTACCTTTGCCGTCTTCAGCTTGGTTTATCCACCTTATTCCTAGCCCCCATGATGCCTTGCGCGAATTATGTGTACGACTTCCGCCGAAAGTCAGAACCGGCACTTTTAGCAACGCGCTAACTGGTTTTCGTCAGAGGTTTTAGGTCATAAAATATGTGGGAACACAAACGATCACAACTCAAATGTGGAGATATTGTTTTACCGCTACCTACAGCTGTTGAGGGGTGGGAGGACGACTTGAAGAAGTGGCTGAAAATAACGTACACTAGCATGTTTAGCTACTAGCATACTTAGCTACTTTGTTGACAGTTGCTTCAGATGGCGAAGCGATGAGCAATCTGAAAAGCTCTGAAGCTTATCAGTATCTTCACAGTAACAAGGTTGGTCCTGTTATGTTAAGAGAGGTGGGACACAATCTTATTTACCTTAAGGCAAACATAGAGCCCAGCCAAAGCATTAAAAATCCACATCTCCAGGTCCAGCTAACAATGATGTGTCTTGGACTTTTGAGCTGCAAGATGTTTATCTGGACACCAACTGAGCACCTGGAGCTTGACATTTCTTTTGACAAAGACTTTACTGATTCACAAATGAAGCACCTTGAGAACTTTTAATAAAATACAGTAAATGAAAACAAATAATGAAATAGACAGGAAACGATCTTTAAAAACTTGATAATGAAAAAAGTGACATTTAGATAGAAACAGTAGTTTAATCCAAAATTAACTGATATAGTGCACACAAAAAACTAACCTTGCAACTATTGTACATAACAAATGAATCATTTTAGCAAATACTTTTCTAATGTAATATAGTTAACATTGCATCCTTTAAAAAAACTGTTAAGACCGTGTAAAGTGAAATTAAATGTGTGTTTTTAGTTTGTCACATGGCATAAATATGTGTTATTAATCACCCATTTAAATCTGACTGATTAAAAACATTGTTTACCTTATAAAATTAAGTCTCAAAAATCATGAAAAAACATGATTTTGCCTTGCCCTGGAACGCTGGGGGCGTGTCAGTGCGTGGGCGTGGTTTCAGCGCAGCTGCGCTCGTGTCCTGCCCCTGAGCTGACTGTGTGGAGAGGCAGACAGCAGAGATCCAGTAAACCTGCTCTGTTTTTATCTGAGTTCTGTCTGTAACAGCAGCTACTTTTTCCAAGAGTTACGCTGTTTTTGTAAATAGTTTTCTTGTGTGTTTTTAATCTGGAATGAATAAAAAAAAAAGAGTTGTACCATGCGGGAATTGAACCCGTGGGGTTTGGGACGGAAGGCAAGCGCTTTATCCATTGACCTATCCAGGCATTACAGATACTCGGTATAAAACCACGCGGTATAAAAACATGTTATGATTTGTACGGGTGCCCTGACCATTGCGACATCCAGGGAAGATGCACGAACGAGGCATAATTGATTAGCTAGCTAACAATGAACAAAATATCTATGCTATTGCTATCTGATGCTATCTGCGATTCGCGAGTGAACGGCTCCACCGAGGCGAATTTATACGGCTGGAGCTGCAGGGGGTGGGGCTATACTAATGAGGACCGCGTGACGAAACGCGGTCACGTTTAAAACACGCCTAAAAAATCCTGAACCAGAAATATGTTTATACACAGTTTGCTCTATAACTCCAAAATTAATTGAGCTACAATTTTGAGACTTTTTACTCATTTACAAGATTACAATTATGACATTTATAATGTTTATTGAAGAAAATGTTGAAATTCACTTTACACGGTCTTTAAGAGTTGTGTTACGTTTACAGCAAGTACACCAGTACTGTACATGTTTGAGAAAAATGTTTACATTTAATGTCTTCTCACTTGAAATAAGCTGGCATCCTTTGCGTGTGAATGCTGGAATGATTAAATTGACACCATGCTCTTGCAGCAGGTCCCTCACTGTGAAACCACGATCACCCATCACCTGATCTCCAGCACGCAGATAGTCCAGAAACCCAGAGTTCTGTGTTATATACCTGTCACTGCATTTACCACCATAAGCATCTGAAATAAACATGATTATTCCAGAGGGAGAAACAGCCAATAAATATTTCACAGTGTTATTTGCATGTATGATTCACTTCTGGAGTCCAAGTTTTTAGCTTTCTGCAAAACATGTTGCTTTAATTGTTTCACGGGGCAACCATAGAATAAGGTTGTTGGTTTGTTCTGACATTATGTCAATCCACATTCCAACAGTCATGCTGCATGTGACTGGTGGTGTTGAGCAGCTCCACACTCTCATCAAGCCCATCTGAAAGTAAAAGTACAGTATACAAACATTAGGGTTCATTTATGAACACACACACACCTATATTATATATATATATATATATATATATATATATATATATATATATATATATATATATATATATATATATATATATATATATATATATATATATATATACAGGTAACCCCCGATTTACGAACGAGTTTGGGACCTAAGAACGGTTCGCAGGTCGATCTGTTCGCAGGTCAGACCTTCCGTACCCTCGTCACTCGGGGATGTCCTGTATTTTTTTTTTTTTTTTTGTGGTACCAAGTACTGTACAGTACGTACTTCGCCTATCCTAACACACCTAACACAGTGTAATTAATTAATACAGTACAGTAATAAAAATATAAATTAAATAAAAATATAATTTCTTACTTGGAGGTGGTCAAAGCCGCTGCTGCGTCCCGTGTTAGCTCCCTTGTTAGCTTCTGGAGCTAGCCAGGCCGGAGGTGTTCTCGCGGCGGCCTGGCACCATCGGCGATAAATCTGCAGCTGCCTGAGACATCCACAAAGTTCACAGAGACGTTTCCAGCTCGTAATTAATCCATATGAAGCCATCCTGGTCACCAGTCTTCCAAACCTGGCTGCCTGCAGCCGTAACTATGACCTAAGATGGCTGGCCTCCGGTGACTGGAGACCTTCCTGTTATGACCGACCTTCTTCCTGTTATGACCGGAAGTTGCGTAATTATTGCGCAATCATGACAAAAATGATCAGAAATGATCATTTTTATCATAATTATTATTTATAAAGCCTTTAAAACAACCACAGCTGCAACAAAGTGATGTACACATGAAATTAAGAACATTTAAGCACAAAAAAAATAATAAAAAAATATATATATTTTTTTTTTTAATACAGTAATGTCATATTTTTATTAAATATGATACGTTCGTAGGTCCGGGACGCCGTAGGTCGATGGAGTCGTAGGTCGGGGGTCACCTGTATATATATATATATATATATATATATATATATATATATATATATATATCTCGCGATATGTTAAAACGCAATTCTCTAATAGCATGGGCTGCGATTTGACTGGTCACGTGACTTGGTAGTGAGCCGCTCTGGCCGCGCGCAGCTCTGAATGGAGCAAAACAGAGAGAGCAGGGAGGCAGAGACTGTGCGCTCCAACACAGTTGCTTCAGGCTGGACAGAAGTCATAAAAGTTATAAATTTAGGTAAGTTAGCTCATTTAAACGTGTATCTGATCTTAGAGGCTGAAACACCGAGACCACGGGAGATAAACAGAGCCCGAGCTGGTCATGTGACCGGGTCTGTTGTTGACGGTGCTCTGTTAGCAGCTAGCTCCGCAAGCTAACGTTATGCTTGAAAAAGCGCATTAATTATCTGATTTAAAAAAAAAACTGTTGTGTCGTTAGTGATATGATTTAATACAGAACCAGTAAAAATAATCGCATTTTAAATCGCAATTTATAGAAAAAAAATCGCAACTAGATTATTTTCCAAAATCGTTCAGCCCTAGTCGGATCACATACAAAAAAAACCAACAAAAAAACAATTAAAAATAAATAAATAAATAAATGTACAGTCACCAAGCACTTAGCCTATCCTAACACAGTTTTTAAAGATGAAGGAGTGAGTTGAATTGTCTCCCTTTCACATAAAGGGAGCTACTGTCCCCCACGATAAACGAGGGACTACCGTAGTTTGTTCTTCCAACTGATATATCTTTCATGACCGTCAAACATCTTCGTTTTGGTTTTATATTTTCAAAAGATCCTTGAAAAACTAACTCCCTCATATATATATATATATATATATATATATATATATATA
>JBBPBX010042988.1:9540-28138 GCA_038048925.1 Garcialebias charrua | reverse complement strand
CCTAGAAGCCGCAGGTGGTCTGCAATTCTCACAAATCGCCTCCATCTTATGGTTTAGCTCGTAAATCAGCTGATTTTGAGGACTCGTGGCACGAACCAAACTGTCACACGGAGTCAGAAGCTTTGCCATGGCTGAAAGTGCTGCAGAAGTCTTTTTCAAAAGTTGATAAAACGGAGCCCCGCCGATTCCAAAGAACAGAACCCCTGCTATCATAAATCCAAATACAGTATATAAACATCTTTAGCATCCTCCTGAGACAGAACTGAGAGACACATCAGCTGCCAAACTCCTCACATATCTCTGATGTACCCTGCAGCGTGCATCTAAGACCTTGTACACACGTAGCCTGGTGTTTGAAAAAACAAATATCTGCGCAAAATATATCGCCGTACATACATGTTCGGATAGAGAAAATGATCGTCTACATGAACCCGGTGATTTTCACCACAGAGCGTTGTAAAGAATATGCCCAACCCATAGGTGGCAGTGTAGTGCAAAAGTGAAACGTATATCAGCCAATCACAACCCTTCAAAGCAACCACAACTTCCTGTTAGTATTGAATCATGGTGCCTGGAGGTTCGTTTGTGTGGACAGACCGCGAGGTTGAACTACTATTAAATACCGTGTTGGAGTACAACGTTAATAAAACACAGGAAAATGTCAACTGGGAATCACGTCAGAGCAGGTATGTTGACATTTTAGTGCTTTTTTTAGAGCCTTATGTGACGTCAGTGCCGCACCATCTGTCGCAGACATAATGCACAAATCTCCGGTTCTGAAAGTCCACACGCAAACCCGAAAGAGGAGAATTCTCAAATCTCCACTTTGGTCAGAGTTTTTTTTATTTTTCGTTTATAGTTGCATCAACCGGAGTTCACGTGTGGATGAAAGGCCACACCGCATGATAAACGATTCAGTTTTCCTGATATCCGGCTACGTGTGTACAAGGCCTCAGCCGGACAAGAGGGTTCTCCAGGACCCTGTCGTTCTGTTGGAAAGATTTTGTTGATTGTGTTGAAACTCCAGCTCACCAAATCCATAATAGTATTTTTGTGTTGAGAAACTCCAGCTCACCAAATCCATAATAGTATTTTTGGTTCAGGAGATATGTACCAGGAGCTCCAAGACACAATGAGAGCAAAGCAGGAGGAAGAGGAGAACCAGGAAATGGAGAGGAGAGGCGTCCGTCTTGAGCAAGAGCCAGAGGAGAAATTTTTTTTTATAACTTGACCGTTCCTGAAAAACCCTAAAAATACAGTTACTTTACTGCCCTCTAGAGCACTTTGGGGGAATTGACTCCATTAAAATACATTATAAATGCTTTTTTTCCCACCCTATACTGTACTTATTACCGTATATCATAAATTATTACATTTCTTTCTGTTATGTTTCATTTTACCACTGCCCTGAGCTCTGCTTACACATTTAACTGACCCTGTAAAAGTGCCTCTTCTTGTGTGTTGTCGAGCTCAACGTCTCATCTCAGAACTGTTGCAGCTCGGATGTAAAGAGCAAACACACTCGTGTTGTGCATGAGTAAACATCTGGTAGAAAACAGTTGATCTGCCTGCATGCAGCCTGAACCGTCATTCACTTCTGGAAAAATAAAAGCTCCATAGCTAAAATGCCACAACTCCCATACACTGTTAAACTTGCAGCAAACATTTATTTTGTTTGTATATTTCAGAGATTTAAAGCTGAACTATGTAACTTTGAAATGTAGTCTGTAACTTTTCTAACAATATATTTTTAACATATTTCTTCACTCTGTCACTATCTACTGACAAACTGATGTTAGACAAAGTAATCTCTGAAAAAAACTATAGTCCCCTTGCTTCTCTATCAGCATTTATAAAAACACTAAAAACACAGAGTGACCCGGACAATGACCAGCCAATAAAAACAGAGTTGTTTGTCACGCCCCAACCCACGCCCCCGCCTGTCCCAGCCTCAGCGCCGCGCACGTTCTCATTCAAAGGATTGCAAAGCGATGCAGGACTGTTTTGTATGTGACACAAATGTATTAAATATCCCTTCTTCATCCCAGAGCTGGACTTTTATTTTGTTTTTTTGCCAAAAGTCAAGTGATCGCTTCATCCTTCACTGACAGGAATGAGGAAATGGATTTGTCACGACTCACGAGCGAATTAAATCATGTCCAAAGTGGCTGGTGAAGCTCTGCTGATTTCAGGGTGTTTTTGTGTTGTTGGACGAGTGATTCATGGTTTTATTATATTTTTTAGAACGTTATATTAACATATAATCACAGAACTTCGCAGCGTCTGCCACAGGACATGTAGTGGGGGCGGAACATTCCAGACATACCAGACCTGCACTGACAGACATGAGGAAGTCACGAGCGAATTAAATCATGTCCAACGTTGCTTCGTGAACCTCTGCTGATTTCTGCTGATTTTTGTGTTGTTGGACCAGTGCTTCATGGTTTTATAATATTTTTTAGAACGTTTTATTAACATATAATCACAGAATATTGAAGCGCAGACAGGACATGTAGTGGGGGCGGAGCATTCCAAACCTCCACTGACAGAAAGAGGAAGTCACGAGCATATTAAATCATGTCCAACGTTGCTTCATGAAGCTCTGATGATTTCTGATGGTTTTTGTGTTGTTGGACAAGTGCTCTATGGTTTTATTATATTTTTAAAACGTTTTTTTAACATATAATCACAGAATATTGAAGCGCTCCGAGCGGACACACAGCAGGAGGCGGAGCTGCAGATCTCAAGTCCAACAGAGAACGGACTGTAGCTCCCCCTCAGAGTCATATGGCTCTGAGGGGAGGGAGCAGAATGCTTTTACCTGATGAAAATTTTTCTAAGTCCAAGCGGCCTGCAGAAACTACATAGTTTACCTTTAAGACCTTCGTCAGGCAAACAGACTCCAGTTTAAACAGGAAGTGGTTGTGAGCGCCCATTCGTGACCACATGTCACATAAACAGAATACAATCACTGTTGGTGCAGATTTTATACAAACAGAACCCAAATATCCGCAAGAATATACATCTAAAGGTCAATAAAAACTGAACTTTGCATAATAAATGTGTGTCCTCCTGTTTGAATAATACGCCCAAATATGTTTACAAAAGGAGCGATAATATAAAAAATATCAAACAAAGTACTAACAATAACTCTTCTGCATTTGGTCTTTGTTTATTTTTCAGGGCCCTCCTGGTCTTCCAGGTCCTGATGGTGCAACAGGAAAACCTGGACCCAGAGGAAGCCTCGGGCCCCTGGGACCTCAGGGGCCACAGGGTTCGGCAGGAATCCCAGTGAGTGGGTACTTCCCATCGACTGGCGTTTTACGTTGTTTGCTTTTATCTGCTTCTGTAAACCACTTTGTTATATTGTACGAAAAGTGTTTTCTGAATAAAGTTTGGTTTGACAAACTGCTGGATGTCCTCAGGGTGGACAGGGTGCCGACGGGTCGGTGGGAACAGCTGGGGACAAGGGACTCAAGGTACACTGAAATAAATACAACATGGATTGTTGTGTTTGTTGTATATTTTTAATGACTGGACTCATGATTGAACATCCAGGGTTTCCTCGGACCAGCAGGGGACTCAGGACCACCAGGACAAAACGGACCACAGGTTGGAACTTTTGGTTGTCGTGAAAATTAACTTTACCTGAGAGCTGTTCAACTAAACTGCTCAGTGGGCCACAGTTACTGTAAATCAGCAGCTCAGGGGCCGAACGTCCAGCGAGTAAAGTCATGATGTAAACAAACCAAGTATGACAATGATCCATTACCTTTTAAATTTATTTTGCTGCATTGAATCATAAAAGCAATAAACTGAACCTGAAAGTGTTATTCAAAGAATTGATATTTCAAGATTTATTTCTTTACAATAAAATTATTAATAATTTAATGTGAAACTGTTAAAAATCTACACATCCTGCCTCCTATATTATTCTACCATTTCTGACTTGCCAAATCTTTACACTTTTCAAAATAACATAAACTTTGGCCGTTTTTGATGTTCCCTGAATGACCCACATGTCGCTGCTCCATGAGGAACCAGTTCTCATTTACAATAAAATGGCTGCTCCTCTTCGAACGCTTCATAAATCACAGTTGAAACTTCCTCAACCTGCTCAGGTGTGAGCTCAGAGCGGAACTAAAGGAGGCGGAGCTTAACTCAGCTGGGTTGAAAGCGAGCACAATGTGTGTCGATCGTCATTTAATTTACTAAAATGGGTCAACTTGATCCTATTTGTGGTTAACTTTTTTTTAAACCAACCGTTTAAAATTAACTAGTTAATAACTAACTATTTCAAATTGTTTAAAAGTCTCACAAATGTTTTCTGATCATTTTCTTCATTTTTTAATGGTTTCATTGGCAAACTAGATGCAAGTCGAAAAGCCTGCTTTACAAACTTGTCAGTTGGTTTGAGAGTTGCCTTTAAGATGGTGAATTGTATCAAGAAGCAGAAAGAGAACCAAACTTTTAAGTGTTGTGTAAAAATGTCTTGGATGGTTGGTTTTCTTGTCCGTCAGGGTCTCCCTGGGCACCGAGGAACCGAAGGTCCACCGGGAAGGAAAGGAGATCAGGTCGGTCATCACAGTAGCAGCGTTTAGCTGTTTAATCTTTCTAACACCCAAAGTCCAGGGACTTTTTCAGGTTTTTGTTTTGTTTTTACGTCGTCATGTTTGACAGGGGGACCTGGGTCCTTATGGGAAACTTGGAGCTCAAGGACTGAAGGGTGAAAGAGGACTCGAGGGCACCAAAGGCCCACAGGGACCAGCAGGACCGGCTGGTAAAGAGGTTGGTTTGTTCATCGGCTCTTCACTCAGGATCGTTACAGCGCTCTCAGATGGGAATGTTTCCAGATCTTAGTCGCTGTCACAAACCATGAAATTAAAATTTCCAGACGAAGCAACAATAAGAGTCCGTTGATTCATTCGTCGCCGGCAGTAATTAGGATTTCAGTCGTGACCTGAACAGTTGATGAAATGTGTTCATCACAGTCTGAAAGCTTCAGTTCATCTTAAAACCAAAGCGCTGGCGTTCCTTAAAGAGGGGCTAAACTCAAAATTAACTTTTTTTAGCTGATAAACTCCCTAGAATGTGTCTAAAATGTTTTATAGCACTATGTCTGTGTTAATCTTCATATATTTGTGCGTATTAGTTTAAATTGGCAATATTTGGTCTAAAAACGTGTTTACGGTAGTCCTATGGGTTGAACAGAGGAATTGCACCTTAATTTTCTTATTGGTCTAGGCTTCTCACTGTGACGTGTTTTCGAGATGGGAAGGTCTTCGCTGTAGTTCATACCTTATATGGAAGTGGTACATTGTACCCCGGAAAAGTACTGCAACAACGCATATTATAGTTTTTGGAATGACACTAGTTATTTGTATATTTTAACTTGTTTATTTTAAGAATACTTTTCACGTCATCACAACTATTTGGTTGTATTCATTTTCTTATGGTGCGATGGACAAGTGAAGCATGAATGCCAAGTTTGGGCAGTGGTGTAAGTGCAGGTTTGGGGTCCGAGAGACCCAGGTTCGATCCCCGGTCACGGAATACCTTGTTGTATAATTTTTTTTTTTTAGGCCTTTTATTTTGGATAGATTGGGTGAGAATAGATAAATACATCTACATAATTATTCTTTGTTGTTGCTTGCTGTAAGTTGTTTGCTAGAGTTTTAGTTTGTTTTAGTTCGTTGCTAGAGGGGGCGTGAACGCAGCTCAACCACCCACCTCCTCCCCTCCTTGTCTCTCGACACTCCCATTTTCATGAGGAGTTTGAATCTGGTCTGGGGGCGGAGCCACCGTTTCACAGTGGGTTGAGTGCCTCTTTAAAGTAACGCTTATCGCATCGTTCACAACTAAAACATCATCTGTCCGAGTATGTGTCAGGGATCACTCTCAGCTACCACCACACCAAATTTTTATTCAGTATCTGTTAAATTGTCTGAGTTGAGGTCAGTTTTGTGTTGGCTCGAGTCAGTTAGTGGTGGCAACCATCTTGAGTCAAACTCCCAACGTTAATCAGTTAAAATTGTACCTTTGATGATAACTTTTTGAGAGTTACCATCCACTGGTTTAGGAGATATTTTGCTAACAGACAAGCAGGTTTGATGCAAACGGGTAACGCTAAAGTTTTAAGCAAAGGTTTTGTGTGATGAATAACACTTGGAGTATTTGTTGGTATTGACTATATTATTACTGCGATAAATTTCAGCCCAATGTTTGTAACATTTAACTGAGTTTTATTCATTTGGGGGTTTGCTAAGGTAACATTTGCTGTGTCGGCCATCTTGAATTGGATTGGCTCCAAACCTTGAATATTTGTGGCTGCACGTCCAATGATCACCTTCTGGTTGTTTGATTTAAATTCATCCGGTGGTTTCTGAGATATGTTGCTAATGGTTGAACTTCAAATAGTTATTACAGGGTAGCTACATTTTAAACTGATAGTTCTCAGAGTGTGTGTTGAGACTGAGTCTCAGCTACTACCACACCAAATACTTGTATTTGGCCAATATATGTACAACTTGCTGAATTGTGCGTACGTGCCTCTTCGGATGGTGCGTGCGCCAATTGCAAAACTGTGTACCTTGGTGCAAATATGCCAATAAAGATATATTCTATTCTATTCTATTCTATTCTATTCTATTGGATCCAATTTTTTAGTTTTCTAGAAAGTTGCTTTTAGTTTTAGTTTTTAGTTTTTTTTTAATTCATCCTTAATGTAAAATCACTAAAAGTCCTTCATGGGTTTTACCTTCTCACTACCGTAATTTATTGCTACAAGTTTTAGTACAAACAGTCAGATGTGTTGTGGATCGCTGATTGCGCTGATGCTCTGCAGGGTGAGGTTGGACTTCCTGGTAAACCTGGAGATCCTGGACCCAAAGGAGAGAAGGTAAACTCAACAAACTCTACTGTGGACCAATGAAAGTTCTTTGTGGAATGTCTGAATGTTCTGATCGGACCCTTTACTGTGGGCAGGGTGACGTTGGACCTCTTGGTTTGTCCGGTCAAGACGGCCCCTGGGGAGCTATTGGTGAAAATGGAATCCAGGGCCCAAAAGGGGAGAAGGGTCACGTTGGGTTGATGGTGAGAACATAGGTATTTTAGATCAGGGGTTCCCAACCCTGGTCCTTGAGGAACACCATCCTTTAAGTTTTAGTTGTTTCTCTGCTCCGACACACCTGATTTTAATTAACGGGTGATTAGCAGGGAAACAACTAAAAACATGCAGGATGGTGTTCCTCAAGGACCAGGGTTGGGAACCACTTTTTTAGATCAATGTAACAATTTAAGCTGATGCTTAGTGGTTAGCAGTGTTACCTCACATTAAGAAGGTCCTGGGGTTTAGTCCCTGGTTGGACTTGGGGTTATTTGTTCTGTGCCTCTGGTCTTTTTGATCTCTACTTTGTTTTCCCAATATCATTTATTCAAAAGGCTTGGGTTTGGTTTTATAAACACAGTTCAGGAAACCAGTGCTTTAAGCCTTTTGCTACTTACACATTTAGCTAGCCACTTGCTACCTTTGGCTTCTTATTTTTAGGGCTGCATAATTTAGTTTTTATGTAGCCTTTTGCTGTGTTTAGCTTTTACCTAGTCTTTTGCTACTTTAAGCTTTTCTCTGACCATTTTTAAGTTAGGGTTTTGCTACATTTAGCTAACCATTTGCTATGCTTGGCTATGTGCTAACCCTTTTCTATTACTAGTTTTTATCTATTTTTTTGCTACATTCAGTTAGCATTGCTCCTTTTACCCTTTAGCTGGTGTTCTGCTTCTTTTAGCCTAACAACCTTGTTTCAGCCTATTCAGCAGTCTTTGAGCGCTTAGCATTCACACTGCATTTTCTAAGAAACCCAGTATTTTTAGCTAACGCTAAACTCATCAGTGGGATTTAATGTGAACTTCTCGATGTCTTGTTGCTGAACAGGGGGAACCAGGGCTGATGGGGGACCTGGGTCCTGCAGGTCTCCCAGGACTGGAGGTGAGTCTGTTACCTGGACGTATCCGTACCATCCAGCTGATCTTAGAACTGACTTTCACGTAACAGCTGTTTACAAACCCATCGTTAGCCTTAGAGCGTTTTCTTTTTGTGCTTTAGGGAGTCGCAGGTCCCCGGGGACCTCCAGGACCTGATGGACCTCAGGGAGAAAAGGTACTATATAATCCAGAAACATTAGTTATTTCATTTTAAAAGTGTCTTATCTTGTAGTTGGACATTCACTTGTCCAGTTTTTGGATTTAGCCTTGAAGCATTTTTATGATTTTTGACAGTGGAAGACAAAAACGTTGTGTGAAAACATTAAATATTTTGTCATAAACATCAACTAACAGTCTGTGGTGGTTTAATGGTAGAGACTCTAATCAGTTTTCTCTCACAGCTAAAAACAACTTTCATCAAATATCAAGCAGTGTCTGAAATTTTCTGTGAAAATCAGGCTTTGTACAGTATGTCCGACTGAAACCAACATATTTTTTTGTCACTCGTGAGCTTGTCCGTGACATAGCAACAAGGCAAAAGAGTCAAAAGACCCAACTTGTTCAAAGAAACGTCAAGTTGATCTCAGCTGAGCTGGTGGGAGCACAACACAATGAATGCATGGCTGATGTCTCCTTCGTATCAAATCATGTTGAATTCAGACAATTTACTGATTCTTTTTGTAGTTAACAAATTACTCATGCTAAATACAAAGTTGCTGTGTGTCGTCATCAGTCCTGTAATAAATATACTGTTTATTCCCACATCTGGGTGGGTGCGCAGACCGAATCTAATCACTTGGGCACATTACTGAGCTGCAAACCGGCTCATCTTTTTCACATCGCCCGTTGCGGCTCCATTACTACCTCCCTGTGTGGCTCAACGGCACAGCAAGGGTGGGCTGGCTTCAACTCCCCACTCGCCGCCTCAGTCCAGTCAGAAATCACACTGAGGCACATGCACGGTCGTGTCGATACGAGTCATCTCTTTGTTAAACATTGTAATGGAGAAAAGCCTCTTCAGCGAAAGTTCAAGTTGATGATTGAGAAGAACGTTAAATCATCTTGAAGAGTCATCTGTGATTTCTACTGATCCTTCTCTTTAGGGGATGTCTGGACCAGCAGGGATAACTGGACCACCAGGGTCAGAGGGTCCTCAGGTAAACTATTGATTTCACAAAGTTTGTTCAGAACACTTTCTCTGGCCTGAAAGCTAACGGTTCTGTTTTTGTCCTTGTAGGGCGTACGGGGACTGCAGGGTGTCAGAGGAGACCCTGGGAGACCGGGGATGCCTGTAAGTGCCTCCTGGGATCAGGACATTTAGTTTTTAGTAACTAGCATTTGTGTTGTAGAAGTACAACTTGCGGCTCTTGGCAAAGCAGGTCGCTTCTCTTTCTGCTCCTCTCCTCCCTAAGTTTTCCTCCTCCCTGCTTTTGCATTTTTGTCTCGTCTGTAACTCTTCAGTGCTCACTCGAAGCAATTTGGAAAATGGATTTAATTGCGTGGGCTGTTTCCTCTATCGATAAATTTTTTTCCACGAAGCGCTCCGGACCAGGAGAACCGGCGTGCCCCCTCGACACGCATGCGGTGGGCTACATTATGGACTCGTGGGGAGAATGGAAGTTAATGTGTCTGACCGTTCTTTCTGTCGAAGACGTGGAAGATTTGTGGATTATTGGAATATTGGTGGCAGCTGCTCTGCTTTTTGGCTTAGGCGGAGGTTTCTGCTACTGGAAGCTGAGGGAGACTGCCGCGGCGATCAACGCGCTGGCGAAACTTCCTGCTCAACAAGATTCTTTGATCCGGGCTGTGACCTCAATGACCCAGCTGTTGTTCGAGCTGAATCGCACGATGGGAGCAGTGGTGGACAGCCGCGGACCTGCAGTGCGTTTTGGGACTCGTTTACAGCCGACCGGGCTTCATCAGGGGACAGATGGGGATTTGTAGCTCGGAACCTCACATGATTCGGCGATTTGGACCTAGACAGCACCTGGACTTCAAGGCTGCAGTCAAAGTACACTGTAGCCTGCCCTGGAAAATAAATAAAGCAACTAATCTAATCGGGACTCAAAGCAACCTTGAAAAGAGGCTGACTGCAAAACTTCTCCTGGAGTCGAAAGCTGTTGAAAAACTGTCGCTGCCCCCCCTCCCCCCAGAGGTCTCTGTGTGCATTCAGATGGAGCCGAGCTGAGGCCATCTGCAGACTGTGCTTATCTGAAATGATTACTCACGGACTATCTCCCTGCTTGCCATCAAATGCAACATGTCTTTGTCTTTATCCGTGCTGAAGCTGGTAGAGTTTTTTCGACTTTATCATAGAATGTCCTAAGACAAAATGTGATAGATTATTTTTTGAATACCAATGATTATCCGACTGTATGTTCCTTTTTTTCCATATCTGATTGTTGGCGGCGCGGTTTAATTACTGCTGCGGCTTTCCGTGCGTGCGTCCCTCTTAGGATGTGCGTGCGCCAATTGCAACACTTTGTACCTTGGTGCAAATATGCCAATAAAGATATATTCTATTCTATTCTATTCTATTCTATAAGATTACCATAGAACTGTAAATACAAAGTGTAATATTAAGTCACAATGCTTTGTTTGACCATAAAATGATAATTTAATAGCACTTTTGCTGAAGTAATTACAAAAGCAATGTTCTGATGCTGGTGGCAGGGTCCAAGGGGACACGTTGGACCAGAGGGGGACCACGGAGCCAAAGGAGAACCTGGAACATTAGGACCAAAAGGAGAGCCGGGAGTCTCAGGTCCAGCAGGAGAACGGGTCAGGCCAATCTTTCATGGCATTTAGTTAATTCAATCAGCCTTTTAAAGTGTGTGTGACATGATTTTGGAACTATGCATAAAGTGGCAGAGTAGCTACTCAGCTTTGATTTTTTTGTACACAGATGCTTCAAATAATTAATATATAAAAGTATTTTTTAATAAAATAGTTCTCTGCAGTGCATCACAGTTTTCGGGTGGAGAAAGGAGGGGTCAAACGCTGACGCATTTTATGACTCAATCGCCAAAACGCACATTGTAAATAACAAACAGCAGTGATTATATAAACCGAGGAATTACGCAATTTAAGTGAAGATTTGAGCGATTAGTCTTCATTTCGGGAAGCCGAAGTTAGTTCGAGTGATGAACAAGAAACAGCTGGTTCTACTGTAGGTCTGCATCCATATTTATTTTAGTCTTACCGTTCAGGGTGCGAGGGGAGTCCGACATTTCAGATGAGCAAGGTTCCGAGGGTGAAGGGCTGGAACCCGATCGTAGTCGTCTACAGAGCTGGCGATGTTAGAACACCCAAATGCGACACAACGTACCAGCATTTTTCAAGTTATACAAAAGAAAATAGGCGATCTTGAAGATGTAGTGTACATGACGAGGTCCAGTGATGACCTTTACTGACCTCTCAGTAAACCGACATTTAGTCTTTTTTAGTTTGAATCAAACAACATATTCATTCACAAAGAGACTATTTCTATTCTTTGATTTTGTTCTAATACAAATATAATCAAAGCATTCACCTATGTTATTCATGAGCAGTGTTGTATCTTTACAATATGTTTTATGATCACATATGTTATATTACTGTGTCACACGTCTTCAAATGAAGGTGTCTAACGGTGTCAGAGTTGAATGATATGTCAAACTGACTTGTTCAGTTTTGTGTTAAAATGAGAAACAGCTAAAATGTCTAAACGAGTGTCTGTATGTCTGCACTTTCAGACACTTTTCCTAAAACAGTCCTCTCTGTTTTCTAAACAGACTTTCTGTTGACCTTGAAGTTTTCGCTTCACGTTTCACTCTCCTCGCTTGGCACGCGGACCAATGAGGAGACTGTTTTCTTAATCTCAACACTTTAGTGAAAGCGTTTGCTTCCGCGAACGTTTCAGAGTTGGAATGACAGGAGACCTGACAGCTCTCTCTCATGGCTAGATAAACTGAGTCATTAAGTCAAAGACTGGTTCATCAGCCAAGAATTTATAACATGCCGTTATAAATTCAACAAAGCTAAAAAGCTCCAAGTTCTTAATGAACTTCCTTTGAGAAACGTCTGGTCTTGAAGTCAACCAGGAGCTGACACATTTTCTGATGATCTACGCGGACCCCAGGAGACGTTGAAAAGTAAACAAATAACCAGTTCGGACGTACTGGGCCTTCAAGGACTCTGTGCATCTGAAAGGCTAAGGTCTTCTCACCAGGCTGTCGGCTTAAAAGGTAATGAGTCAGAGGTTTACAAACGTACCTGGGATTCAGCAGAAGTCTGATGGGAAGTGTCATTTCTGGTAACATACTCAAGACAATTCATTTCCTTTAAGCTATCTCTCCAACTCTTCTCCTACTTCCTCCTTTCCCATATAATTTTAAGCTGGAAACTACATTAAGCTAAAGCCACAGATAAAAAGTATTCGTCATCCTGTACTTATGTCTGTTGTGTTACAATTGAAATGTGCTGATGCGTTTAAATTGCAAGAAATTGAAATCAGTCAATCAAGTGTAATGGTGTTAATTTTAGTTGATTTATTTTAAATAAAAGGTAGTGTCTTTTGGCATACCGACTAAAATCAATGTCTCATTGTCACTTAATGGCTTTATGGTTCCATCCATCATAAAAGATCACAGAAATATTGGGTAAACCTGAAAAAGAAATTAATCCGTGAAATACTATTCAATCTGAATAAGTAATTAAGGTAAAGGGTGTCAGTTTAATACTGACCTCCCCTAAAAATATCTTTACAAAGACAATGACACTGCGTGCTAATAGCAGCGGCAGACTGAACTCCTCGTCACTACGTCGCATGCGTAAGTACCCGGATGTCCCGTGACAAAACACGGCGCCAATTTTCAAATCACTTTTAAATCAAATTTTCATTGATTTATCATTTTGCTTGTAAAAACGAACATAGTTGAATGATACAACATATATATGTTGTGCCACTTTATGCATAGTTCCAAAATCATGTCACACACACTTTAACAAAACATTGCGTTTATTTGTGATGCATGTTGACGTGCACATATTTAAAAACCACTTGAGTCATTCTGATCACACGTGCAGGGCGAAGAAGGTCTTCAAGGAATCCAGGGTCCTTCAGGTCTGCCAGGGTTTGAGGTGAAAACTCAACCATTATCAATAATCAGCCGTTAGGTTTAATTTTCTCTGTCGGGTCCGACTTTGTGCTCATTCGTTGTGTTTGGACGTCGTTTCAGGGGGCTGGTGGAGAGACGGGTCCCCGGGGTCCTCCAGGTCCAATAGGCGATCCTGTAAGTACCTATTTTACTTCCTGGTATAGCAACAATTAGTGTTTGATTATAGACTCTGAAAACAAAACTGACTGAAGTGAATTTTCTTGGGGACAAAATAACAAAGTTTGTTGTTCAGGGGCTTCAAGGAAAACCAGGAGACGAAGGGAAACGAGGCATGGAAGGAGAAAAGGTAAAAGCCATTAAAATAAATGTACTATTTAGCTAACAATAAATATTTTTAATAATAATAATAATAATAATAATAATAATAATAATGACTGTTAAAACAATGGGAGAAATGGGTATATGCCATGCTTCTGTTAAATTACAGCTGTTAAATATTTAATTTTCACGAGGCTCAGTCAGTAGATTACCAGAGAACTGGACTACAAAGAGACGCTAACATCCTGAACCAGCTGAGTTTTCAGGGTCACGGAGGAGCATTTCTAAGATAAGAAGCTACATCTGTTCATTTATTCTTTACTTAATGAGATCCCAAATATTAAAATCTGACACAATTACTGCTATAAGCATTTAAACAGGTTGTAAAAAGAAACTAAACTAAAACTTCCATCGTCTAAAATCAATCAGTGCTTCATATTTAGATAATTAAATGATGATTTAATTAAAAAAAATATATCCATTAAAAGAAATTTATTGTATTTATTATATTAAAAACACATACCGGTACTTGTCTGTTCGTGTCTATCAGGGAGATGAAGGTGAACATGGACCATCAGGGAGGACTGGCCCCGCTGGAAGGAAGGTAAAGTTCTTCTCTATCAAATAAACTTCCTGTTTGGTGTAATTTATGAACAAAATTAGCCTGTTTAAAAATAAAAATAAATCTTATAGATGTTGTTGCATGTTCTGACAGTTCCTGTCTAATCAGACTGATTTATAAAATGTGAGGTGGTTTTACGTGCATTTCTTCTTGAATGATTTTGGCAAACTCATCGAATGTCTCCTCAGGGAAAACGAGGGAAGGCTGGAGTCAGAGGGACCAGAGGGGACAGAGGACCAAAGGTGGGACAAAAAAGACACAACTACAGGGTTTTGTTTGTGTTTGGTTACGAACATGCAATGAGATGGTTGGTGTTGGTCTTTAAGGGTGAAAATGGAGGTGAAGGAGCAGAAGGCCTCCCCGGGTGGCCAGGGTCACTGGTTAGTCCTTAAAAACTGATTCTGACATTTCATCCTGAGCAGTTTCATGGAGTAATTAGCACTAAACTCTCTGAATACTGTACATGTATATGTGAATTAATGTTTTTCATTTTTGATTATTTCTTCTGTTTTTGATTTTGTCCCCAAGGGGCTTCCCGGACTACAAGGAGAGCGAGGAGATCCAGGTGAAAAGGGGGAACAGGTAAAAACCGATAGAAAGAAGGGTTTGTTAAATCCATAAAGATCCAGCCTCTGGACCAGCAGCGTGGATTTATTGATAATCATTGTAATCTGCTCACGTGACATTTAACTCACTTAATATTTATATCGTTCAGTCTAACTGTAGTGTTTTTCTTTTTGTTATTGTCTGAACGCTCATGAAGCATTCACTCTGTTGTGATCCAGTTTTCTTCTGTACGTTTTTCAGCATCGTTTTCGTCCCGCAGTTTTCAAACTGTTTCAACAAATCATAAATCAAAACATTCAGCTCTTCAAGGACAATCCTGCTATGACTTTTGCTATTGGTGTAACTTTAGCTTTTTGAAATTTTCAAAGTCTTTCTGCTAACTGCAACATTTTTGTTCTAACTTCTTTTTGCTAATTTCAGCTTATTTCTGCAACTTTAAGCTTTTCTACTATTTCAGCTACTATTTAGCTGTTTTTATGCTCATTTTCGGCTAATTCCACATTTTTTGCACTCATTTAAAATTTTATCAGCGTACATCAGCAAACATGCTCTCTCCATTTCTGATAATTTAAGCTTCTTTCTGCTTTTTATACTTTTAAGCTTTTTTGTTGTTGCTAATTTCAGTTTTTTTCAGATAATTTCCACTTTTTGTGCTCATTTCTGCTTCTTTCAGAAAATGTTATTTCTTTTTTCTTCTGCTAATTTAAGCTTTTTCTACCTTTTCAGCTACTTTTTAAGCATTTTTAGCTAATTTCAGCTGTTTTCAGATAAATTTATTTTTTGTGGCCAGTTCTGCTAATTTCATCTTGCTTCTTTCATTTTTCTGCTAGTTGCAGCTTCTTCTGCTATTTCAGCTACTTTTTTTCTGTTTTGTGCTAAATTTAGCTTTTTCAGCTAATTCCAGATTTTTTTTAGCTAGTTTAAGCTTCTTTCTGCCTTTTCAGCTTGTTTTTGTTAATTTCATCATTTTTAGCTGATTTCCTAATTTTTGTGTTAATTTCTGTTTATTTAAACCTAATTCAGAAAATATGTGTTCTTTCTGCTTTCTTCTACTAACGTTGGCTTGTTCTTCCATTTCAGCGGGTTTTTAGCTAATTTGAGCATTTTTGCAGGAAATGCAATTTCTGTATTTTGTTGTTCATGTAAATGGAATAAAATGTAAAACAGCCTGATTACAGCAACATAAAACACCAACTAGCACAAACTATAATAAAATCTATAAACAGCAGAAATTAATCAGAATTGTTCATGAACAAAATGTTTCACTAACTTGTTCTTAAATTAGTTGATAAAGTGATAATTCTATTTTATTTGACAGATATATCACTGCAGACAATATAACTGACTTTTCTGGAGTTTAGTTTCAGCTTCAGTTCATTTGTTATGAATTCCTACTGAATTTTAAATTTTAGCACATTTGTTTCATAATTTGGTCATGGTTGATGTTTAATTGCTGCCTGGTGTTCCTCAGGGTGAGAAAGGAGACCTGGGACTGCCTGGACCACCTGGACTGGACGGCCTCAAGGTTGTTTATGACGTTAATAAATAAATAAAAATCTGCATTTAAATACATTTATTAAAGTCAAAGTCAAAGTCAACTTTATTGTCAGATCTGCAATATGTACTGTACAGGACATACACAGGACCGAAATTGCGTTTCTCTCAGTCCCTCGGTGCAAGAAGTCTCTACCAACAAAAACTCCCTAAAACACGACTCTGTCACTTTGTTCTGGACTTTGGGTTTTTATTTACACCCAACTTCAACCTTAAATTGAAATGTGTCTTTTGGTCTGGATTTTTTTAATTTTTTAATTTTTTTTATGTGAGTTTTGCATCACGCCGTACAGATAAATTAAAACTGAAGAATTGAGAAGTGTCATAATTTTGTTGTCAACATCCTTACTGATGTGTTTTTTTTTACCCCAGCTGGTTGATGAAGGTTCAGATAAAAAGGTCAACCCCTCTTTTTGTTCTGTTGGGTTTCAGGGGATCCGTGGTCCAGATGGACTGCCTGGTTCTGCAGGCCAAAAGGGAGAACAGGTACAGAAAATACAGCTGTTTCTGCTCATATCCAAACAGTTTCTGTTGGTGTAGATGCTGCTCCAGCTTTACAGCTCACAACAGGAAGTGCTCTTGTTTAGGCAGATGTGAAGTTTAAGTCATGCTCACTGTAACTCTTCTGATTCTTTCCGGCTCTGTCCTCATCCTGTTTTTCATTGCCCCATCTCGGAGCGACTCGTTTTGCTTTAATGCTGAACTCTGGAAGACTCAGCCGAAATTAGCCAAGGAAGCTAAACAAAGCTGTTGAGCTAAATGAAGCAGGAACAGAGTGCAAGCTAAATGTAGCAAAACACTAGTTAAAAACTAAAATTAACCAAACATTAAAGAAGTTGCAAACATACAGCTTAAAGCAGCTAAAGGTTAGCTTGAAGTATTAAAAGCCTAGTTAAAAGTTTAAGTAGCAAAAGGCTAGCTAATTGTAAATAAAAAAGCAAAGGTCAATGAGAAGCTAAGGATGCAAAATCATAGCTAAAAGTAACAAATGGCTAGATAAAAACACCAGCTAATAAAAAATAGTGGCAGGCTAGCTAAAAGCTGAAAGTAACAAATGCTAGCTAAGACAAAAAGTAGCTTAAAAGGCATGACTAGGACAAGTAGCTGAAGCAGATTTCAGAAGCAGCTGAATGTATCAATTTCCAAGGTGGAAAATATTTGTCAGTAAAGTCAAACAATGGTAAATAAACTGTACTTATACAGTGCCCGTCTATCTTATCCAGATACTCAAAGCTCTTTACAACAATCTGTGCCTCATGTACCCATTCATACAGACCTTTACTAGATCTATACAAAGCTAATTTAACAAATCATTCTAAAGAGACTAATCAGAGCTTTATCACATTCATACACCGATGGAACACACATCGGAGGCAACGGGGGTTTCAGTGTCTTTCCCAGGGACACTTCAACATGTGACAGCTGGAGGATTCGAACCCTCAACCCTTGCATTAGAGGACGACTGCTCTAACCACTCAGCCACAGCCGCCCCTTTCTGAAAAGTAACAAAGTCAGCGCCCACACTCGTACAAGCCGAAAGGTTTATTATCAGCTAAAATGTCACCATGTAGAAGAAGTCATACAGGAAAAAAAATTGTCTGGATACTAAACAGACGTTTGAAATATGGCTTAATTTTAGCCAATATGTCTTCAAACTAAACATTTTTGGTAATTCTCACCAGGTTGTTCTTTTTGTTTGTTCGTTTGTTGTTCAGGGAAACATCGGACCACCAGGACCAAGAGGAGCACGGGGATGGCCTGGATTGCCCGTAAGTTGTTCATTTTTGACCCTCAGCCTCATTAAAGGGTACAGACATGGTTTGATAGTGAACCGGTGTGTGCTTGTTTGTAGGGGTGCAAATCTCTCTGTGTCTGGAGAATCGATTCGATTCCGATTTTTGGTATCACAATTCGATTCAAAATTTATTTATTTTTGATTCAGAAACAATTTTTGATTCAGAAACGATTTTCTATTAAAATGGTTATAAATTTAGTTTCAGTTTTGTAACTGACGAGCTGAAAAGAATAAACAACAATGTAAACAAAAGGAACATTTATTTAAAACAATAATTTTAAACTGAGAATATTAAACCATACTGTAAACAAATGGAACATTTATTTAAAACAATAATTTTAGGTTCTGTACTGTATCAAATTTTTTGCATCATTTGATATTTATACCAAAAATAGGAACAAATTATACAGGAATGCATGACATTCTGTAACTTAAATAACCAGTATTAGCTTAGTTGCCTGGATTTCTCTAAAACAAAGAAAAAGAAAAATCTATGAACAAATAATTCATCCATCCATCATCTTTACCCACTTCTTCCTTTAAGAGTCACGGGGGTCACTGGTGTCCATGTCCAGCCATCACTGTGCGAGAGGCGGGGGACGACAGGTCTCCAGTCTATCATAGACAAATAATTATACAGTATATATATATATATATATATAT
>JBBPBX010042987.1:0-28138 GCA_038048925.1 Garcialebias charrua | reverse complement strand
ATTCTCTAATACATTTGTTATTAGTTTTTTCACTTAAAAAAGGGTCAGAGTTACCAATGAATAATTCTTCAGTTAAAGGGGACCACAGGTTGCTTTTTAAAAATTTTATGGTATGTCTTTGCAGTTACCAGACAGTGTTTATTCAATTTAATACACAAAATAATTCTTAGATAATCAATTATACCCTTTTTAATTCTGCCATTTTTAACTTTCGTTTTGAACGACCGGTTTATGATGAGGAGGTCTTGTGGCACGCCCTTCAAAGATCTGCTCACATTAACTCCGCCCTCCAAAGGCAGACGAGGAAGTTAGTTCACGTTATTGCACGTTTCTCCCTCTCCCTCCTTCTCCCTGTGCGCGCAGCTTGGAGGGAGCAAAGCACACACACACACACACACACGCACGCACAGCGGGGGGCTTTTTTATCTGAGTCCCTCCAGGAGCCACGTGCCGGCTCGGCACACACACACATACACACACACACTCACAGCGGGCTTTCTTTTTTATCAACACTACCTGACGCTCTGATGGAATTAAATAGGAGCTGAAGGGATTTTAGACGGTGTTCAATGATCCAGACGTGTCTTAAAATGATAAAGATTTATTGACAGGCACAGATTAACAGAATAATCAGAGTTTAACAGGGAATAGAACAATTAATTGTGCACAAGCAATTGTGAGCATTTCAGACCTGTCCGCGCCGAAGGTCCCCCGAGAATGCTGACTTTCCTTAGTTGTTTGTGTGATAATATGTGGCTTGTTCTGCTATGTGATTGGCTGTTCCACTGACAAAGATCCTGTTTGCCGGGACAACAGCTATGAGCCCACAACAGCTATGAGCCCCCAGGGTCTCATAGTGCTCTGTTTAGATTCCTTATTGTGTGTGTGACTTCTCTTTTGTCCTTAAGACATAAAGAGTTTAATGTACCATATATATGTTTGTATCTGTCTGTACCATGGATTTTTATGTGCATGCGTTTGTTTGTATTAGAATGTTCCTCTGTGTGCTTTTATATTCTTTGGATGTTCTGTGGGTCAGTTTGACTTTTTGGGCTTGTCCCAGGAATGTAGACATCCCTGTTTGGCCTCCCCTGTGTGTTGCTTTCAAGCTGGACAGAAAACATGCTTGCACAAACCCTTTTTTCTTTAATACATTGATAATACTTTGTTTGCAGCACACTTGGATATAATACATTTATAATACTTTGTTTACAATCAGAATATCCTTCACCACCCTCTCTTGACCTATTAAAATAGGTCAAAATAACCTGCACGACCCCCTTGGATCCTCCAAAGAGGACCCCACATAACCACCAAAAAAACCACAAAACCAAAAAATCTACCCACAGAACCAACTCACCTAAACCACTTCTACAGCTTAACTACAGTGCGAAGCACTCACTGCTAAAAATCCACTTCTATCCAACTCCATTCACCTCTATCTGACTCCAAAGTTACTCCCCAAGTCAAATGCTAAACTAATACACATGTCCCAAGACTACGTTGACCTAAACTACAAATTCCTAAAGGATATGCGCAAATCGATTAAATGTACCAGGATAACTGTCCCTCCACCTCAAGTCCACCTCGTCGCCTCTACAGGTATCTGGTTTCAGCCAGACGCAGGTGCTCACGTCCGTCTGGCTATGAACCGCGTCTGGCCTGCACCAAGGGGAACATAGTCCCATGGTCATCCACCCCTCCAGAAGCAATCATCCTTGAGATCACTGCTCTCGCACACGGCGCAACACACCCCATAAACACGCAAAATAGAACAAGAATAGCCAGCAGAAATGCTAAAAGCTTGAACAGCACCTGAGTCCACGACCCACTAGTGAACCACGACATCACATCCCACTGTCCAGCCGGTGCATCCTCCGCTTTCGCCTTCTGAAGTTCTTTCAGCTGTGCCAGGGCTGCTGTAACTCGCGCCTGGGGGTTTGCAGCCGTTTCATCAGGTATGTAAGTACAGCAGGGGTTCCTGCCGATGATCGCACATACCCCATTCCTAGACGCAGTAAACAAATCCAAAACCACTGTACGACGGAAGGACACTCTCCTCGGGGCCCTCCGCTCCGCAGAGGTGCTCTGTAATGCCCGAACCGCCTCATAAATGAACATCCCAAAACGGTAATGTAAGACTTCCACGCGCATCCTATAAGTCCCCACATCTGCCCCCGGAAAGAAGCGACGCTTCCACTCTACCGGAACCTCTGAACCCCACGTCGACTCAAGCTGTACCATGCCAGATGTCCACCTCCGTCCCCCATACTGAGAACCATTAGTCAAAGACGCCATAAATGAGCCGTCAGTAGCCACCACCGGTGCACAAAGTCCAGTCCAGTCGGTGGGCAAGGTCAGAAGCACCTCATGTCCACACAGCCAGGCTAGATCCTCAACAGGATACGTATCCTACCTGCCGGGTACACCTGTGAACTGTACCCCTGTGTGGTACACCGCTCGGCACCTCTCAGTGGGCAGTGACCCCACCACCACCTGATAAGAGTCTTGATGATGAATGCGGTGCACACAGACAGGGAACTGTCCACAAGATGTCCAATCAGCAAACTGACCCGACACCACCGGCTGCGACAAAGTACTTGATTCGCACCTCTTAGGCTCACATTGCAGGTGTTCTCTAACGGACCCTCTGGCTCTGATCTGGAGCGCACAGAATGACACCCCCTGCTCTAATGCCCACCCCTGTAGGGTAGGTGCTGAGACAGGAAGCTAAATGTAGATGTAACACGCAGAGAGGAAGCTAAATGTGGATGTAACCCACAGAGTCCTGACGCTCTCTGGCTAAAAAGTGTGCATACCTGTACCAGCTGTTCATCCGAAAGCTAGAAGATAAATTCAAGGCTAGATGATCCCTATCCTGCACTTGAGACCACGCTCCGAGCTTGGGGACGTCTCTCCTGTCCCTCGGATGGGTGACAGGATGACATCTAGGGCGACCTGGTATAACACAGTTAAATTCCAACACCAGAATGATGGAAACCAAGATCAATGACACCACACCCCCTACCATAAAAAGCCTGTTTTGTCCCTCAGCCATGCTGAACCTAATCAGAAACTTTTCACAGTGTCTATCTGTGAACCCTGAAATGTGATGAAATACAACAAAACACAATTTAACCCCCTCTCAGTTAAATCGGTAGAACCTGAAAGAGTGAATGCACATAACACTCAATGCATGCAAATCTTACAAAATCTTCTTTTCTCCTCTTTTTTTTTTTTTTTTACACAGGAATCACGGGATCGTCACCTGCAAGGCAAAATCAGTCTTAAAATGAACCCAACACCCTTCTACTGTTTTTTAAAAGCAGCGTGAAACCTTACACCTTGAAAATGAGTAAAACTCCCAAAATTTTATTGTTCAAGCTTAAAGATAGTAAAATGTGCCTCAAATATTAGCCCGTCTACCGTAATGGTAGAACCTGCAAGTGAAACCTTAGGTCTGGTTGTAAGCAACAGTATGTGTTGGTGTTTTGAACTTGACCTCTAGCCTTAGGAAAATAATGAGAATGTTGAATGTGAATAAAAGTTAAACTATAGCGGCAAATATTTGACAGCTAAATCAACTCTAAGCTAAGATTATTAATGTAAAGTATACACTGTAACACTAACTCAAAAGTCACAGGTCAAGTCTAAAATCTAATTTTAAATGTGTGATATTTTAAATGTGAAATTTAAAGTTTAAAATTTAACTGATCTACCCCAAGTACTGATGCTTCTAAGGATTCAAACAAGTAGAAACACATTTAAAATTTAAACCCCTATTAGTTCTTCTGGTTTCACGGAAACACCCCGAATTTTGTTCTTCTCAGATCTTTGCTGGAAGCTGCACTCTTCAGAGGCAACTTAGATCTTGAACCGTTGCCACCTCTATTTGGGCTGCAGATTGCTGATGATAATAATAACCCAGTTGGGACTATGTTCAATTCCCCGATCCACTGGCAAGCAAACTGCCCCAACCCAAAGAGGTGGATGCCTCTCTCTCTTTGGCTCCTCTTGCTGTTACTCTGCCTTTCAGCTGCCCCCTTTCCTCACGGGGCAACAAAGCAGGGAGCTCTATGCAGCCAGGGGGAACTTCACTTCCCTATCGTTCTGGTCTGCCCTCAGAAGTAAGCGCAAAGATGCTTTTCAGCCCACAGCAAGAGCAAGGATGCTTTTCAGGATGCTTTCAACACGAATCAGAACATCTCCTCAGGAACAGATGATCTCCATGCATGAGGAAGTGAACCGTTGGAGCAACAGAAGCCCATGCCTTCCTCGATCGCAGCTTTCAGGAATGAAGATGCAGGACGGCCCACCGCTCGTGTGGACCACTCGCTCCAGTTGGAAAGCCGGAGCTCTCAGCTTTGCAGCTCCGTCAGAGCTGCCTCGACCTGATGTGATGACCTTTGTGGCTCTCCCTCCGGACCCCTCTGGCTGTGCCTCTCCCTCCCTGGCGCACTACTGTGATGTGCGCTTCAACAGCTCAGATTTGCGCACCACCTTTGGCTCAGGTCACTCTCTTTTAGAGGTCTTGAGAAGCACCCAGGGTGTCAGTGGGCCTTCCAGCCTCGTTCAGGCCTTACAATCTCAGTTGTGACGGATCCAAAGATCTGTAGATGGAAGCTGGACAAACAACTATTAGTCTCTCAAAATACATTATATGCGACATTTCAACAACCCTTATCCCCTATTTACAGACGTCCTTAGCCCTAATGGCCATTTGATAAAGCCCCAAGTCAATTAATTTTAGTCTGTGCACAGATTTCAGCCAATTTTGTTTCAAAAGTATACTAACCTGTTTGAGGCCTAAAGTCATTTCAACCTTCTGCAGATCTGCAATTTTTTAAATAGGTACCGTTATCTGCTCTGATTTTAGCAGGAGAACTGTGACTATGAATGTAATGGTAGATTCAACATTTAATCACTGTTTTACTGTTTTCTCTTATAGCCGGCTAGGCCTCCAGCCAACCGGTAAATGTAGCTCGCAAACCCGTAAATATTTGAAACCCTTTACCGGTCCGATCATGTCAGTGTAATTGATTAATATCTCATGACCCAGTGTCCTCTTGGTCCGAAATTTTCCTTGTTCACGCAACGTTCTCTCATTTTACAGTTATAGAATGAACGCATGGTGCATTCTTTCACAAACGATCTGATCAGATAATTCAAATGTGTGTGTGCCGCCAGCTGACATCATCTGGCGTCATCTGGCGTGCACCCACCTGCGCAAGTCCGCGTGCCGACTCAAATTTTTCTTCTTTAGACTCCGTGGAAGGACCCATCTTTAGGATGAATCCACAATCCATCTTTTTGCACTTCAGCTCCATGGTCCAGTCACACTGATTTCTCTTCAGGGGCCGCCCCTTGTTGACAGCTGGCCACGGTCTGTGGGTCCCATTTCACGTGTCCTTCTTCTTCTGGGATGACTGTTACCATCTGAGTCCAATTGATGTATCCTGACGCTCTTTTTGCTTCCAAATCCGCTTGACAGCTCCCTTTTGCTGTGTCGGAAATGTCTGTGTCATGACCTTTACATTTCACAATTGCTACTTCCGCTGGTAGCATTAATGCCGTAGCCAGATCTCTTATGTCTGCCTCATGTTTAATTGGCTTTCCATTTGCTGTCAAAAAACCACCTCGTTTCCGCTGCGCGAGTTCTATGTGTGCTGCACCAAAAGTCTACACAGAACCCTGACCTCTGCCCTCTGTGCTGACTTTGTCCCCCTCACAGCTTTGCACACACCCGCATGTTAAAACCCTGATCTGTTACACTGCAAAACCAGCGCTGAACTGTCCCTCCTGTTCACAGAAACAACTTTCATCACAAAACACCATGTGTCCCTCCGTGCATCCTCCAGACCTGTTCTCACCTGCCTGCAGTCTCCTTACTTTTGAAACAATAGTTCTAACCCTGTCCCACTATGTAGATGAGAAGTTCAAGTGTCTAACTTCTAATTCCCCTGCTTCCCTGATTTATTGATCCTGCCTGAACTGAGTAATGGCTAAAAGTATGAAGCTTATCTTTAATCTGGAATTTCACTTCTAAGGCCTCATGCATAGCACCTTTACCTTTCAATTATCCGTTGTATTCAGCCAGACTCACAAAGCTGCATTCCCTCAAGAAAAATGCCATCAGGTAATTAGTTTTTTTTTTTTTAAACCTGATATGAATATATACTGTGACACCAGTTTACCATGTGAAAACATTTATAAATGTCATTCTACTTCAGGACTCGGGATGGGAGCCCTATTATTCCATGTTATTTCATCTTGGAGCCTTCTGGACGAGGAGAACTAGACAAACAGAACCCACAAATCAGTTATAACCTAAGAATTATGTGACATGCCCTACTGCTGTTTATGTGTATTATTAAACAAAGTTTTTCCTCGTTTGAATCCTGAGACTACGGCTCACGATCGATTCAACCAGGTCAAATGCTAGGCCGACACCTTCACCAATTGCTGGCATGAGTGACTCCTAACAGCTGTTTCACGTCTCTGCATGTGTGACCTTGTTCATCGTCCAGCCTTTGTCAGCTTTGGCGACCAGCAAACTCGTTCCGGTCACTGTGTCTCATTCAGGATGGCCCAAGTCCTGACTTCAATTGATTTCAGTCTGTAGTTGCTGACAGTTACATCTTGTTGCTGCTTGGACAGTTCATTGTTAAGGTCTCTGCCTTGGAGGTATGGCTGAGGAAGTTCATAGACAGTCTCTTGCTTGAGTGACAGCACTTTGCTTTTGCCCCCTTGAGTGTCTTTATGTCATTGTTGTTTTTGCAAAGCGTGTTGAGTGCTTTCAGCCTGTCAGCTGTTGTTCGTAGAGAGTCACGGTGAACCGATGTCAGTGTCAACTTTACACATTCAACCTTAATTGAACCTAAACCGATAACCCCAGTCTCCTGATATCAAACGCAGGTGTTGCATGTGAGTGCATCCTAACTCATGGAAAATTACAATTATGTGTTCTGTAAGAAAGAGGTCTGTCTGTCTCATGCTCCCCCTCCACGCACTGTGTGCTGTCAGGCTGTATAATGAAATACGAATAATTGTCTAAATAATAACGCCAATATATATTACTAGACCAAAATTCAAAAGTTATATCTTTCGGCATTTGTCTCCCAGAAAACACATCTCGTTGGATCTGGTCTGTACAACGGTTCAAAAAATAAATAAATCCTACATCTAATTTAAAGTCAATTTAACCTAAACCCAAAATAGTCCCACATCTTTCTCAGCAACGTCGTCTAATTGATGAATTGGCAAGCTCTTAAAATTTCCAAACTAAGCTTTTTCTGCTCTGTGGCTGAACTTGAACCTCCACCACACACATCATCTCTCGATAAGTATTGTTTCATATCACCCCGCCTTCCCGACCGTTCCTCTGAAACCTCCACGTCCTTTCTGTACCGCCCTCTCTTCACCTATCTCCCTCTCATTCTTAGGGGATGGCACGCGTGGACCTGGTCTACTGGGTTGTCCCCATTCTGACCTAGTGTAAAATTCCCTTGCTGTCCTAGTAGGATGCTCACGTCCTGAATCATCTGGGTGTAACTGTGATCTCCCTTTCACCAACTTCTCCTCTGACTCAGCAATGGTTCCAGTGGGTGAACCCTTAAAAAACAACTTCATCTGTTCATCTTCCTGGAGTCCACTGAGCGGCCTGGTTTTAACTGGCTGTCTCCTGCCACCCCCCTTCTGGGGGTCTGTACCTCCTAAACCCATCTCCTGCTCCTCCAACCATGTAGCACGACCCTCTCTAACTTGGTCATAGTCACTTGGACGCGGTGTCATAGAACCTGGGCACTCCTTATCAATAAACTCGTCAGCAAAACTGAGTTCTCTTTGCCACTCGTCTCGGTATTTCTGTGTCCTCTGACCTCTCATCCTCTCCTCCATGCTGCTTCCAGCTCGGTCCTGATCTCCCTCATCTGGGTCGTCCTGTTCAAACCCCCTCTGGCTTCTCCTAGTCGGGTACATAGGATACTGTCCTACAGATGGAGCCGATGGGGCGGTGGGTTTGACAGCGTATGGAGGTGGGGTGATTTTCTCTTCACTGGCTGTGTCTCCAACTTTCTGCACGCTCTGAGCTAATAATGCGATTTGTTCATACACCTCCACCAGCCGTGTTTGTTGTTGGTATGTTTTATTAAGTTTCAACCGCTCCAGAAATGATGTACATATAGTCTGTTTTGCTCTCACTCCTTCCAACTGTTTTTGTTGTTCCTTTACTTTTAACCAGACCAATTGTGTCAAATTATCTGCTGGTTTTTTTGTAGAACCTTCTGCTGATTTAACAATTTGTGTTAGTAAAGTGTCTAGCTTCTTAGATTTTCCTAAATCCGTCGCATGAATAATTTTAATTACCGTTTGTACTCTGGTCAGTTGTTCCTGCAGAGTTTCTTGTTGTTGGTCCCTTTTTTACCGTAATGTGTGCCATATTTGTTTTCACAATTCAGTCACTCAACTGTTTATTCTCAAACACGCTCAGATTTACTGGGATCTTGTTAAAAAACACAACTGAGAGTCTGTGGCTCAAGGCCTCTGTGATCAGACTGACTTCTGTGTTGGTGAACAGCCCCCTCTAGCGAACAAGATACGTCTCACCCAAACATTTAACCACAACTTAAAAACTCATAATTCTAATCTAAATGAGATCTCTTCCCCCTATAGTGATTATTTTCATAGAAAAAATTAAAGAAATGTGACGTACAGTATTTTACAATGAATTAGACAGAGAAGCAATCAATCCCCTCATGTAATTCATGTGTACAACACCTCCCTCTGGTGGAGGCTTGAAACAGAGAAGCAATCAGCACCACATAATGTAATTCATGTGCGTAACACCTCCCTCTGGTGGACACAACTGGACAGAAGACAAATTTAAATTCACACATCTGAGTTCACATAGCTAATTAATAATAATTCAAAAATGCACAAATTGAACATAAATGGATCCAACCCCCCTATTTATTCTTAAACACAAAGAAAACTTAAAGAAATGACGCACAAAACATTTTAAAACGAATTAAACAGAGAAGCAATCAACACCCCCTCATGTAATTCATGTGTGTAACACCTCCCTCTGGTGGACACAACTGGACAGAAGACAAATTTAAATTCACACATCTGAGTTCACATAGCTAATTAATAATAATTCAAAAATGCACAAATTGAACATAAATGGATCCAACCCCCCTATTTATTCTTAAACACAAAGAAAAAATTAAAGAAATGACGCGCAAAACATTTTAAAACAAATTAAACCACGAACCAATCAGCACCACCCTAATTAGACCTCCAAGGTGTAAACCCCCAGGGCGAATTCCACGAGTCAGTCTGAAAGGCTGACACAGGCACCCTGAGGTGGCGTGCTTTTCCCTGACAGACCCTACATCGGTCCTGTCTACACCCCCAGCGCGAATTCCACGAGTCAGTTTGCAAGGCTGAGACAGGCACGCTGGGTGGTGTCTACCACGTGACTGCGGTGAGTTCCCGCGAAGCACCGAGACACGTAGGTTCACTTCCCAAGTGACTTCCGGCGTGCCCCTTTGGCAAACACCGGGCATCGGGTGAGACGTACGACGTCGAAACAAGCGGCAGTGATCAATCTGGTCACGAAATCCGCATCGAATTCCGGGAAAACCCTGAACGCATATTCGTGTTCCAAAGATTGACTTCCAGCTACATGACAATCGAACGCACCCGGAAACGTGGAACGAAATGACGCACAAAACATTTTAAAACAAATTAAACCCACGAACCAATCAGCACCACCCTAATTAGACCTCCCAGGTCTAAACCCCCAGGGCGAATTCCACGAGTCAGTTTGAAAGGCTGACACAGGCACCCTGAGGTGGCGTGCTTTTCCCTGACAGACCCTACATCGGTCCTGTCTACACCCCCCAGCGCGAATTCCACGAGTCAGTTTGCAAGGCTGAGACAGGCACGCTGGGTGGTGTCTACCACGTGACTGCGGTGAGTTCCCGCGAAGCACCGAGACACGTAGGTTCACTTCCCAAGTGACTTCCGGCGTGCCCCTTTGGCGAACACCGGGCATCAGGTGAGACGTACGATGTCGAAACAAGCGGCAGTGATCAATCTGGTCACGAAATCCGCATCGAATTCCGGGAAAACCCTGAACGCATATTCGTGTTCCAAAGATTGACTTCCAGCTACATGACAATCGAACGCACCCGGAAACGTGGAACGACAACAGTCTATGAGGTTCTGCCTCCCCCTCCGGCAACCCGACGGGAGTTATCCCGCCCCTGTGAAGCCGGCGGCAGCAAAATGCAACTCACGAACCGAACCGAACACGTTTGTCCCCAAAAAAGTAAGTAATAAAATATTTACAACGAGCACACGACACACACGAATTGAAACTTAACGAGGACGTGACACACACGCACACACACACACGGCTCTGCCTGTACACCGAGCGGCGGGGGAGCGCCCCGCACCCAAACGAGTGTCTGGTTAAACTGTAAGCTGTGCCAGGCCGAATCCAGAGTATTTTAACTTAAATAAGTGATCTTTATCACGAGATTGCTTTTTTGACCAGAGTGCATAGTAATTTGGATAGTGGCCAAATTGTCATGTTAGAGTAATTCACGGTATGACTCACCTTAGTTGTTTTTCTGGAGCTCCGATGCACTCAGGGCAGGAAGCAGTCGTCGTCTTTCCCAATCAGACAGACACGGCTGTCAGAACGTCGGAGGTCACCATTTGAAGGGATTTCAGACGGTGTTCAATGATCCAGACGTGTCTTAAAATGATAAAGATTTATTGACAGGCACAGATTAACAGAATAATCAGAGTTTAACAGGGAATAGAACAATTAATTGTGCACAAGCAATTGTGAGCATTTCAGACCTGTCCGCGCCGAAGGTCCCCCGAGAATGCTGACTTTCCTTAGTTGTTTGTGTGATAATATGTGGCTTGTTCTGCTATGTGATTGGCTGTTCCACTGACAAAGATCCTGTTTGCCGGGACAACAGCTATGAGCCCACAACAGCTATGAGCCCCCAGGGTCTCATAGTGCTCTGTTTAGATTCCTTATTGTGTGTGTGACTTCTCTTTTGTCCTTAAGACATAAAGAGTTTAATGTACCATATATATGTTTGTATCTGTCTGTACCATGGATTTTTATGTGCATGCGTTTGTTTGTATTAGAATGTTCCTCTGTGTGCTTTTATATTCTTTGGATGTTCTGTGGGTCAGTTTGACTTTTTGGGCTTGTCCCAGGAATGTAGACATCCCTGTTTGGCCTCCCCTGTGTGTTGCTTTCAAGCTGGACAGAAAACATGCTTGCACAAACCCTTTTTTCTTTAATACATTGATAATACTTTGTTTGCAGCACACTTGGATATAATACATTTATAATACTTTGTTTACAATCAGAATATCCTTCAGAGCTCAAGTGATCTGGCTGAACCTGTGAGGACACATAAACCAACACACACACACACAGAAACATGCGCATCTGTTCCCATCTGAAAACTATCAATTTTAAATCCATTATCTGGCCCAGGAGGGTCAGAGAGTTAGCTGGCTAGACTCTGTGACATTTTTAGCCATGAAATCAGGAAAAACAACCGTCAACTCTTTTAAACTGGAGTGGGTTGAGCCGCACCAGGGGTTGCTAGGTGACGGGGCTGGACTCAGGTTGGTGTGGGTTGTCCTCGCGCATGTGACGTCACAGGCGCGATGATTTCAAACCGAAACCTATCTTATCACAGTTAAATAAATCTACTTAGAGTAAATAAACCACTGGGTGCATTTTTTTGGCCTTTGGACTGTTTTTTTATGAAGTAAATACCCAAAGTTGAGTAAAAAAAACATTAAAAAGTGAATTTTGAATCTGTGGTCCCCTTTAAATAGTTCGTGCTGTTTTGTACAGGATTTGACATCAACATTTTCACACCAGATGGAATTGCATCAAAGACAATTGCAAATTCTTTTGGTAGTACTGGAAAGTTATACGTAGTTAAAAATTCACTGTAAGAGTAAGTGTTGCCGTCTTTGTTGAATGACTGATGTACATGAACTCTGTCAAACCAATTTTTAAAGAAAATAGATTTATGTTTAAAACAAATGTCTTTGTTATTCCAGATATAGTATTTGTGTGGAGAGAAATTGTGTTTGTGAACCAGAGTCCAGCATAAAAACAGCTGTTTGTGGAAGTTGGAGAGTTTGATCGGAATTTTGTCAATGTTGTAATTACACCTTAAAATAAAAGACAAACCACCCAATGCTTCAAATACATGTGTTGAGATGAAGTTCCACAAAGAGTTTGGATTTAAGAGATATCTTTTGATCCATTTAATTTTAAAGGAGGAGTTTAGAGCAGTGGCGGCTGGTGATATTTTTTTTATGGGGGGGCGCCATAAAAAAAATTTAAGCATGTGTAGAAGTATGCATAATTATGTTTGTATACTGTAAAGTAAGTTTGTTCATGTTTTTATTTGTGTATATCAGGTGTATCCATTTGTATAAAACTATCATTAATAAAACATGGTTCATCTTCACCTTGTTTGAGGCATCAGTGTGAAAAGAGAATGGGAGTGTTCTGCTTCCACTTTTCAATTGTTAGACAACTTCTATCATATTCTGTTATTATTTTAGTAATACAAGTTCATAACATAAATAGAATTGTGAGGGTCCAGACTTAAATAAGGACAAAGGTGTTCAAAAATCCACCAAATAATTCAATTTAACAGTTCCAAAAATAAACTAACAAATAATTAAATTTCAATGAAAAATAAATCAAAAGATAATAACAAATTTGGCCCAACTTAAACAGGTCAACTGAAGTCTAACAAGGAGGAATTATTCCAGATTAGATTTTAAATAACTGATTTATGGGGAAGAAAAATGATCTATTTTACTGTGATCCACCTGATGAGCTCCACCTATACTTAAGGCTGCAGTCAAGTCTACTCTTCGCTGGAGCATTGATGCCTACTCATGGTATTTATGCTTCTAGCCAGTTTGTGAGTACAGTACTTTGAGAGACACTTACCTTGTTTTTTGTTGTGTTTCCAGTCCTCGTTTCCATCTTGGTCCTGGGACCAGTTCTCTGCTCATCGTGTCTTGCCCTCCAACCACTTGCCTGCCTCATTTCGCCCTCTGGGATTCATCTCAAGGAACTAAGGATTTCTCTGTAAAATAAACAAAACTAGATCAATCATCTTGAAAGAGCCTTCTGGTCAAGCCTTTCTGACAGTTTGTTTCATCTTCTAGGAAATCCAGAAGATCCCTGTACATGTGTACAGTATATAGACTTGCACTGTAAATAATAAACACTGTTACTTTTGCACCTCTTCGTCTTGTGTCGTTCTGGGTCTCATTACCAACTGGGTAAACCTTTGAAATCATAACACTATGACCACTTTATTGTTCTTTTTACATATTTTGTGCCAATTTCAGCTTACTTTTTTGTTGCTAGTTTTATATCTTTCAAAATATGAAACTTTCCCTTAAACATTATTCTCTTAAATCTGTTTTCTTTTTTATCTTGAGATTTTAATAATAATAATAATAATGAATTCAATTTGTAATGCACTTTTCATTAATAAAAATCTCAAAGTGCTACAATGTGTAACAAGGTAAAGATAAAAAATAAAACAAGTGATAAAATCAAATAAAATCAACATTAATATCGACTAAGATCAAAGATAAAATCATGTAGATTTAGGCTACTGTTCTGCTACTTTTCTGCTACTTTTAACTAGCATTTTGATACTTTCAGCAAAAAAAAAAAATGCTACTTTAGCTAGTGTTTTGCTACTCATCAATATTTTCCTCTTTTTGCTGAAGCTTAGCAGTTTAAGCATCTGTCTTTTAGCTACTATATGTCATGTGTTTGCCCCTCACAGCCAGCCATGTTCATGTTTGTTGTTAAAGAAAGTGAAGTGACCTAAAATCCGATATCAGTCTCCTTAAGTTGGTCACCCACCAGACTGGTCTAAGGGTCTTTTCTTCCACTTTATGATAAAGAGGCTCTGGGTCCTGCAAGGACAATAACCTTCACATCAACATGAAGAAGACAAAGGAGATGATTGTGGACTTCAGAAGGAACAAACAAACCCCACACCCCACTGAACATAGGAGGATCTGCGGTGGAAGTGGTCTCCAGCTACAAGTACTTAGGTGTACGGTACACATGAACGATAACTTCAGCTGGAGCAACAACACCACCAGCCTGATCAAGAAAATTTATCAGAGACTCTACTTCCTCAGACGGCTGAGACGAGCTGGTCTGAGAAGTTCAGACCTCACCTCCTTCTACAGGTGTGCAGTGGAGAGAGCAAATAAATAGAATCAATCTACTGTATTTTTTTAGTACCAGAGTTCTCTTAAATATTCCTAATATTAAAGGTCCTGAGTTGACTCCTAATGCATCTTAGCATATATAACATTTCACCATATAAATGTACCTTAAATGTTTCAATGTTAATAAGCTAGTAACTTGCAAGAGACTTTGTTTTCATTCTCCAGATCAATACAGTGTTAAAAATAGTAAAACACCACAAGTGAAAATACTCACTTTTGGGATATGGGAAGTCACCTGCTGCATGATGAGGTTAAGCTGGACATCTTGGATCTTCTTCTGTACACCACCTGTCTGTTACACAGGTGGTAGATTGGATGCCGGTGTGTAGAGATGAAGGTGTTGTGTGGATTTTTTTCTGTAAAGAAAGTACAGAAGGCACATTAATTATGTATTTTTTTTTAGCATTTTCCACATTGCTTGAAGTGCTTTGTGTACACATATGTAATCACATTTTAACTTTCTTAATACAACATAAATAATAATATCCAGGTTATTTCAATTGCATTCCATCCACAGTGATCTTTATAATATTAAAATTAAATTCAAATAATTATATAATCACTGTTTCATAACATGAAAAATTCAAACTATTTAATGCTTAAATCTTTCTGCTACTTGATTTATTTAAGTTTAGAGTGTCTTTGAAACAACAGCACAACTTATAATGAAACTAAAGTTTAACTAAACTAAACTTTATTTATTCATTCAGATTTATTCATCAGAAAATTTGCAACTGCTGCTAAACGAAACGAGACAAAAGTTAACTAACACAGACAGACACTCTGAGGAGTAAACAGTTCATGATGAGCTGAAGATGGACAGACAGGAGTCGTCTTCACACATTCGGGTTTATAACTAGCAAGTAGCAACTTTTATAATGTTGCAGTACACCACAACCATGAGCACAGCTAGTAGCTACTAGCTACTGTGACTGACTGCAACAACACCACACACACCACCACGTAGAGTCTGTAAGTCTAATACATTAAACCCACCAGAGCACAGCTTATTTATCATAACATTTTTTCGAATTAGATGAACCTTTTTTTTCCAAATAAAATCAAACAATGTTTTATCCACTTGTGAAGGCCATGTTTGTTGCAGAACTTGGGGAGAAATGTTTGTCATCAGATCGTTGTTTACAGACTCTGATTCAGAGGGGGACCCAGATGTTTGGATTGGATCAGTCCTTGTTCCTGCAGCAGTGACGGTAGGACTGTTGCTGCGTTCCAGTTGTCCTCAGAGGTCGTAATTACGAGCTTCCGAGCAGTAAAAATCAACTGGAACGCCCCCTCAGGTCGTATTTACAACTCGTGAACTCGGTCTCGCTGCACCGTACCCGAGATCGCCGAGATCATCGTTTCAAGATGGCTGCTCCTCGCATCAACAGTGAGTGAAAGAGTTACTTTTTACTCTTTTTCGCAGTTCTTTGTGGTTTACTCAGCCGTAACTTCACATTAACGCATTCAGGCACTGTAGTTCTTTACAGTAACGATAATGATATGTTTAAACAGCCGCTGTGCCTCGACAACGGCACGTAAAACGGCTGTGAGGCGGCATTGTTGTTGTTTAGCACAGTACTCGTTTTAGCTGTTCAGCGTTCATTTTTTATCATTAACTCAGTAACACATTTCGTACTTTACAGTGATTATTATACGATATGTCGCCTAATAATTAGAGGGTGTTTCTAAGCTGTTTGTGTTTTCTAAAGAACGTGATTGTCGTGATGATGTAGCTGCGTCGGAGGCCTGCAACATGTTGTTCTTTGTTCACCTTTACATGTGTTTTTAGCTAGTAAACTAATGTTTTGCACTATAAACTGTTTTTAAAAGATCTATCAAGATTTATCTTGGCTTGTCAGGGTGGGAATCCAGTTTAACATTATCAATTATTTAGTTTAAAAAATGCAAAACTTGAAACCCAAACCATCCTGTCAATCCACAGCTGTGTGTGTCTGTGTGTGTGTCTGTGTGTGTCTGTGTGTGTGTCTGTGTTGGGTGTGTGTGTGTGAGAGAGGGTGAAAATCGACCTTATTTATACTTATTATTGTGGGTTAGTTTTGTGAGTTACTGTCATCTGTGATTTGTTGTTAACCATGTGTATATTTCTTTGCAGTTTATGTCAACATGAAGATGAACATGTTCCTGGACCCGAGCAGACAAACCCGTTTCCCTGGTCCCTTGTTCCAGAGGAATGGTGACTCCTTGACATATTTTATTGATGAAAATTGAACTGTACAAGTCCAGTTACTGCAACTCAACGACTCTACAGCAGGTTACCTGTGCCTTGTTGTCATACGTTATTAAAAACAATTTGAAATAACAAATGCACAAATTCTTGTCTTACTTCACAATAAGTGTGGTTTTTCAGTAGAATAAAGGAAAGCAGGTAATGAAAAGAAACTACTTAGAATGAAAGTAAATTCAGTGTAAAAGAGGAACACCTCTGGTATTCAAACACGACAATTTGTCATGATGCACTGCAGTTTTTCATCAATATTTTTGGAAACCGATGTACTTGCAGAGAAACTAGTGCTCTCATGTTCTCATCGGGCAGAGTTTTAAAATTACTACATAGAAATGCTTTATTTAAGCACTGACTTTTAAGCAGGTGTTATTGTTGTGGGAAACTAAGTTTTGCAGCTGGTTTTTGAAGCTGTAAAATGTGTTACTGTTTACCTATACCAGCTTATGTTTTTGGCGTGGTTTATCCACACAGATATAAATGACAGCGAGAGAGTGGCATGTCAGATAAACACATTTAATCAAAACAGCACTATAACAACACTAGAACATTTTTTGACAAGTTATGACAAGCTAATACAAGTACAGCATCCACACATCACAGTAAAGAGTAATTTAGTCATTTTCATCCTGCCTTGGACAGCCGTTTGGGTGATCCTGACACACTGGTGAAGCCCCAATGCAGAGGTTATGCAGAAGGCAGGCTGCCATGATGACAATCATCACCACAGCATCAATTCGTTAGGCCAGGGGATGAAGGTGTGTCCCATTGTGCAAAATGGCCTTCAGTACTTCCATGATGATCCTGTGTGCTGAGGACTGCGAGACATCAAATTTGTCAGACATCTCCCTGAAGCTGTTCTGGTTGGCCATGTACCACAGGAACATCAGGACCTTCTTTTCTACAGGGACTGGTGCTGCACCTTGACAGTGCTCCTTCCTTATGCCTTTCTCCTGCAGCTGCATCATTACAGATGTGAACTGGGTCTTGTTGACTCTGAAATGACGCACAAACTTGTTGTCATCCATGTTCAGCATCACCTCCCATAGTCTTCATGATTATTCCATGTGTCCGTAGGTTTGTGTGTATCAGCAGCATCCTAAAATACAAAGAAATTAAATTGTTTTGTTACTATGGACCATATGAGTCTGAAATAAAGTTTTGATTGATTGAAGTTTAATAACAATTTTAACAATAAACCGTAAAAACGTCTGCTAATGGATTGAGGTAGTAAAAAGAAAAGAAAAACAATGTTCAGCACTTTCTGACTTTATTTATCTAATGATAACTTCTGTACTGCTGCTATAATCCTAAAAGAGATCGAATTAAAACTATAAAGTAGATGTAAGAGCCTCAAGACCATAATTAACAAAAATAAGCTTATTTATAAATAAATAAAAACTACTGGTTAAAACAACATACCTGGTTAACATTTCAAGAGCCTCAGAATTGCTTTTCAACTTCGCTGCTGGTCTGGAAACCTTTTTATAATCCAACAAAGCAAGAACAACAACAGCTTCGTAGCGGGCGTCCATCTTGTTTTCGTCATCGTGCCGACAAGCTAACTGGAACGCATTTAACTCGGTGATGACGTCATTCCAGGTTGGTAATTACGACCTCCGAGGCAACTGGAACGCAGGAGTCAGAAATGCGTTGAATAGCAGAAGGAGGGTTGTTGTCATCTGATACGTATTTCAGGTGGTGTTTGGCTTTGAGAATTATATGCAAAGTTCTGATTTTATTAATGAAATGTTCATCATTGGACGCATCGTGTGTCACCAATTGACTCACGTGACGTTGTTGTCTCCTGAAGTGGGTCGGGCCTCTGTTGTTGTGAGATTGATGGTCAGATGTTTGTGGATTTTCTGAGTCTCGTGGTCTCCTAGTTGGAGTGCGGCCTCTGTGCACGTCGTCGTGATGTTGATGTCTCATCCTCTGTCTGTTGTCCTGTTCATCAGATGGGTGGAGTGTGTCAGCAGGCCAGAAGTCTCTCTGAGGACTACCACGACGTGGGCGCCGTGGTGTTCTGGGTGGGGTTGGCCTTCTGTTATGCCTGTAGTGCTGGTCATCAGATCGATGAATAATAAATTGAATTTATTATTATTATTATTATTATCGATGGAGGGCCTCAGAAGGCCAATAGTTCTGTTCAGGACTCACATGACGTTGGTACTGTTGTCTTCTAACTGGATACGTGTTTGTGTTCTCTCTGTAGTCTCGGTGGTGGTCCTCTCTGTACCTTCGTGAAGAGTCCCTGGTGGGATGGGACCAGTCTCCCTCCCGAGTCCTGTCCTCTCGGGCCTGCCAGCTTCGGGATGGGCGTCCACGAGTCACTGGGCAGCACGGTGGCACAACTGGTAGAGCTGCTGCCTCTCAGCGAGAAGGTTGCCGGTTCAAATCCCGGTCCGGGGCCTTTCTGGGTGGAGTTTGCATGTTCTCCCCGTGCATGCGTGGGTTTCCTCCGGGTACTCCGGTTTCCTCCCACAGACCAAAAAACATGCTTGTTAGGCTGATTGGTGACTCTAAATTGACCCTAGGTGTGAGTGTGAGAGTGGATGGTTGTTTGGTGTGAGTGAGACAGGTCCCTCTTGTAAATGAGTCCCCGTGACTCAACGAGGCTAGCCTGTATAAATAAAGGTTGAATGAAAAAAAAAAAAAAAAGTTCTGCGTTCAGACCTGGAGCTCGGACGGCCACGACTCTGTCTTTCATCCCTGGGAGGACTTCTGTGCGGCTGGTTCTGTTGGAGGACTCTTCTTCCCCTCCTGTAAGTAATGGTTGTCCACGGATCTTCGTGTTGATAAGGCATTGTTTTTCAAAAAATATTTAAAGTTGTTGAAAAAATGCAAAAAGGAGGAAGAAACTGTGGCTTGTTTTTTGCCTTATGGCCTTTTTTAATAAGAACTATATACAATAAATACAAAAACAGCATGTAATGAACAACGTTTCGGCAATAGATTTTGCCTTCTTCAGGTTCAAATGCTGTCTGAATGAGTTGAACAGTTAACAACCAGTATTTATAGTGAAAAATTTCAAATTTTGGCTTTGAACCAAGAGCAGTGCCCTGATTGGCTTCTAATGCTTTGAACGGGCCAATTACGTACCAGGGGTGTGGTCAAGTGTCAGTTGGAACACACCTGTGGGATATAGCATCATTTAGATCTGTTACTTGAAAAGGTTTTTTTTTTAGGAACAAAAACATTTTCATTTATTCCACCAATTCAAGTACAAAGAGCATATTCAGTGTTAAATAACAATAGAAGACCAAAAAGAAAATTAGAGTTAGGATGTAAAACAGTTGAGTCAGGATTGGTTTGTGAACACCTTGTAAATGACAGAAAGCAGTTTTTTTCAAAATTGTTACAGTATTGTTGTGCTTTCTTATAACTCTGAATTATTTCTTTTCAAAAAAAAGTTCATCTGATGGAGTGGGACCCAGGAGTCTATTGTAGAACAACACTGCCATCTTGAGGACAAAGTGAGTAATTGCAATGTAAAATAAAGAGAAATAAAAATGAAAAAAGAAAATCCCATGTTTGGGTTTAGTAAACCTTTAAATTCTGGTGTTTTATTTAAAAAAAAGGTTTAAGGTTAGGAAGGAAAAATAGGCTTAGTTTTTAGAAGGTAAGGTTTAGGGCATACCTAAAATAATTCAGGTTAAATAGATGGTTAAATTTAGGGTTTTGTACCCTGGGTGGACTTTAGAGTTGATTAAAACCATTAAGTTCTGGTGGTTTTTTAGAGTGGTTAGGGTTAGAAAAAGAAAAAGAAAAATAAATTTTGCTTAGGAAAGTAGGTTAGGTTTAGGGCATACCTAAAAATGGTTCAGGTTAAAAAATTGGTTAAGTTTAGGGATCTGAAACCTGGTTAGGCGTTAAAGTTGGTTAAATTTTTGTTTAATTTGAATTAATCTGGGTTAGGTTTGTTGGTTAGGTTTAGGAAAGTTCAACATAGGTACATTAAGGCACAGATTGGGTTAGGGTTAGGGTTAGAGAATGGAGACCACGCGGCCGGAGGCCGTGGGGGTCTTCATGTGTTAGGGACCACACTGCCACGATGTGACAATAATGGTCCCCAAGTGCACTCGCACGTCCCGCTTTGATTCATAGCTCAGCCCCCCCTCCCCTTCAGACACCCAGGAAATTGTTGTGCTTACTTTGTAGTATTAAAATAAAAAAATGACAGGTTGTCAATAATTTAGTTATTGTTTTTCATTTCAGATGGTTTGTAAGTTGAGGACCAGCAGGTCGTGCTCAGCGAGGGAATGAGGATGATCACAACATCAGGAACACCTGGAGAAGGATTCTCTGACGTTTTTCTCCTCCTAATGTTTAGCTTATGTGGGAATGAAGGAGGGGACTTCATTAAAAAGGTGAATTTGTGCTTTTCCAAAAAAGATTAAAGTGCTTTACCAAATTGTATTTTCATCTTTTTTGAGAGCAACCTTTGGAAGGGTTTATTTGGAGTCATTTATTCTAAAAAAACACACCAATTGGCCATCATCTTTGTGGCTGTGTGTTTTGTCCAGTGAACCAGGTCTTTTTTTACCTTAAATTCACTAATATTGAGGGCAGGAATAAAGTTTCCTGTTTTTTGAATGTATTTATTCTGGTGGATCAAAGTGGTCCTCTCATTCGAGGGTAGTTGTGGCGAAAAATTAAGCATTGGTACCCAAATTTGGGCATTTGGACATTTAATTTGTGCTAATCTTAGCGACATTTTAATTTCATTCTTCAAGAGTTGCATATTTCTCTGTGACCTGTTCTTGATGCCAACAGAGATAATCAACTGTTCCACTTTAGGCATGCGATTAGCATTTTTAAAGAGTTTGTAAACAAGACTCCATTTAGCACCAGGAAAACTGTGTACTTCTAAGTTCAAATTACCCTCCACTGGAAATTTGCTGACATTTGAGTCACCCAGGATGACTAATTTTTTGTCAAATTCAATAATCCCAGCTTGTGATTTATTGAATGACTTCTGGTGTTTGAAAGAGGAGGTATTATTTACCTGGGTTTGCAAAGAAGAAATGTTCAAAGTACCAGTGTTGTTCTTATATGAGGAGACCACCTGTGGTTTGTTAGTGCTGGGTTGTTCCTCCAAGGTGTGTGATTGTGTTGATGAGGAAGATGGAGCAGGAAGTGTTGTTCTGGTCAAACTCTGCTGTGAAAGTTCTTCTTCTTCTTCTTTGATTTTTATTGGCGGTTGGTGTTGTGAAAGTTCTCCTGAACAGGTAAATTCATCTGCAGTTGTAGTCAGTGTCTGCATGTTTAGATGGGTGGGGGGTGGAGCCTTAGACGTCATCTGTTCAGCTGTGTTGGTGATGCACGGATACTTGGATGCACGTGGACTTGTGGGCGGAGTCTTTCACTCGTTGGGGAAGTTGGATCCCAGATGTTGGACGAGTGTGACGTGGACGTGCGCCCAGCACGTTATAATCAGCTGCTGTTTGTGCAGAAGAAGAAGATGAATCGATGGGTTCCATCCTCCTCGCTGCAGTGCTGCAGGTGGGCAGACGCCGTGGCTCAGGAGAAGTGGGGGGGCGTGGCCTTCCGGGTTGGGGTGCGTTGTTTATGTTAGCATGGATGCTAACAGTTGGCTCTCGGTGTTTTGGATGAGCAGGATGTGGCCTGGGGTCCGCGGCGCTCGAATCCACACTGGATGAGGTTAATGCAGGTGATGAATTGATCTGTTCTTGTGACCAGTTTGGTGTTAAAGTGACAGTAACGTCATCTTTCTGTGACTCAATTGTAGCGCTGGGAGAATGCGTCAGTTCTAGTGTCGTAGTTAGCTCCGCCCTTTGGCTCCGCCTATTGGAAGTCTCCCCCCGCGCGTCAGCGCCTACTGAAAACCTTTTAGTCCACGCCCACCTACCGGATGGGCCCACCCCTCGGGTCGACAAAACCCCTCGACCGGGGTGAATCTATCTCTTCTTCATTCAGCCCGAATGAGAACCTTAGTAAATTTTTTGAAAATATCATTTTTTCCATCAAGATGGCAAAGACCGGTCCAGGTTGCTCCGCTGGATTGATTCTCAGCTTCGACGGCCACGACACCTGCGAAAGGTGCCTTGGAGCCGAACGCGCGGACCCGGACAGCGACTGCCCCCCTCTGCGCCAAGCTACCACTGTGCGAGAGGGAAAGACGGGCAGAACTGTTCAACCCCATCGGTGAAGACAAATGGACTCTCCGGGACCGTACGCTACTGGACAAACCGGTCGACCTCGAGGCGGTCACAAAGGACCCCTCTCTCTCAGCAATGAGCTCCCTAATGCACGACCTGCCGCCATCATCCAGCGGGGCAGCCGTGCTGAAGGGACTGTCGGTGCCTACCCCTTCACCGCCCAGGAAAAACATCCTGGCGGGCTTGAGGTAGGGCACCACGTCGCAGCGACGCCCAGACCCAGTCTGGCCTCGCTTCCCGGCGGTGACGGAGCTCTGGGACAAAGCGGCGGCGGAGCCCGCCAAGCTCGAGGCCCCAGCGACCTCCTACACGGGACTCACGAGGGTCGAGGGCTTCACGGACAAGGCCTTCCCAAGGGTGCTCCCTTTGGAACAGAGCCTCTCCGAAGTGTTCGGGGCAAAAACCGCCAGGGTGGACCACAGGCCCATTCCCGCCGGGCGCCACGACCAGACGGTGCTTCAAATAACCGACCGCGCACACCAGCTAGCGGCCCAGGCTAGCAGCTAGCAACAACACAGCTCTCCTCGCCTACCAGATCTCCAAGCTAGCGGAGGACCCGAGCCTGCACGAAGAAACGGCGAGCGTGATGGGGAAGGCGGCAGACGTCACCCCGAACCTCAGCGCCGCGTCCACGGTGTGTTGGTCGCGCGTGGCGGTCGCAACGCAGATGGTGCACAGAACCACGTGGCTTAACACGCACCATCCATGCCCGACAGGCTACAAAAAGAACTCGGACCCGTGTCGTCTGAAGAACTTTTTGGGCTCAACCTGAAGAACTTGTGGACAAGTGCAAAAAGAGAGACGAAGTCGCCGAGACGGTGAGTAGCTTCATGTCCACTCGCCCGCCATCTCGACAACCAGATGGGGGAGAAGACCGCCGGGACCAGAAACAGCCATCGGCTGCAGCGGGCTCGCGACAGCCACAGCAGCCGGCTTTCAAACAGAAGCAGCAGCGACCGTGGGACGGTGAGCAACACGCTCCACGAGGCCGCGGCTACCAGGCCCGTGGCGGCTAGGGCAGAGGCGGCCAGAAGCAGAACCCCTACAGCCGACCGCCTCAGCAGAAATGTCTCGTTGCGGGAAGTGTGTAATATCAATAAAGAGCGAAATGTTTTGAATAACGTTTTCTCTCATGTTTCGGGCTTGTCTGTCGGGCCGTATAACCCCTCAGCCGCACGACTACACATGCTTCCCACCACAGAAAAGCTAACCTCGAGTAAAGAGAGCTCAAACAAGGTAACAATTAATAAATGTTTCATGTTTGGTGAACTCGTTAATTTTAACTCTGAACCGGGTAATGAAACCCGTCCGCTGCTAAAATTAAATGACGCCGTGTAGCCACGAGGCTGCCCGGCAGGGGTCACAAAAAAGCTAGCTAAACAATGCTTCATGTTTGGTGAACTCGTTATTTTTAACTCTGAACCGGGTAATGAAACCCGTCCGCTGCTAAAAATAAATGACGCCGGTACAGCCACGAGGCTGCCCGGCAAGGGTCACAAGAGGTAGCTAAACAACCAGACGCCATGTTGACGCCATGTTGGTTGCACCTCGTGCTACGCAGTCGACGCGGGGTCAATCCCACAGCGCGCTGCTTAGTGTCACGTGACTCGAGCCCGGTCCACGCTCAGGCTGCCGGGGCTCCGCCTCAACAAACGTTTAACTGGCGTTCCACGTACATGAGTGGCGCCACCTCTCTGCAAAGCTCCGATCGAGGTAAGAAAAGAAAGCCACTCAACTTAGCTAAACACCGCCCGCCAAAAGACGCACGGCGCTCAACGGGAGCACCGCTTCACCAGAGCGAGCGCTCCCCGGGTCAGCAAGCGCGTCGACGTCAGACGCAACGTCGCGTCACGCCTCTGGCACATCGGGCTGCCCCTTTTTGGGCGGGGCCCCCGTGGGTTACCATGGTAACGGAGGGAGGGCCCCAGCGACTGGCTGACGCACATGATGCGCTCGAGACAGCAAGATCTCGCGCTGCCACTGGGCAGAAGATACCAGCAGTGGCAGCAAAAGAATGCAGTTTAGACAGGTGGCTGTCAAAAATCATAAGAAAGGGTTATGCACTCCAGTTTGCTGCAAAACCCCCACCTTTCAAGGGAATACTGGAAACAGTATTGTCAGACAAAAATCAAAACTCCCTACTGTCAGAAATTCAAGAAATGCTGTCGAAGGGAGTGATTTCCAAGGTGGCAGAAGGAGATCAGAACAAAGGGTTCTATTCTCTATATTTTCTCGTGCCCAAGAAAAAGGGAGGGGCGAGACCAGTTTTAGATCTGTCGATTTCCAACAGATCGATTTTGGTGAGAAGTTTTTCACATGCTCACCATAAAACAGCTGCTGAGGAATGTGCACAAGGGAGACTGGTTCACATCCCTCGATCTGAAGGATGCTTACTGGCACGTGAGTATCATCCCACAACACAGGAAATACCTGAGGTTTTTCCTTCCAGGGGAACCGGTTTGAGTTCAAAAGGCTCGTTTTCGGCTACTTGTTAGCTCCCAGAACTTTTTCAAAGTGTGTGGAAGCAGCGATACGCCCACTTCCCTCAGCAGGGATGTGGATCCTGTCTTATCTAGACGACCCACTTATTTTTAAGCAGGTCGCGAGAGGAAGCAGTAGTCCAGACCAGGGTACTAGCAGAACACCTGCTGGACCTGGGATTTGCTGTAAACGGGATGAAAAGTTCAGTAATCCCAGCACAATCCATTGTTTACCTGGGGGTAGAACTGGATTCACGCTCGATGAGAGCACGCCTGTCAGAGCAGAGGGCAGCCAATCTGACAGCACAGCTGAAGCGCGTCCAACCAGGGAAGGTGGTGACGGCGGCAGCAGTGATGCGCCTTCTGGGCCTGATGGCAGCCGCTCATGTGGTATTAAATCTGGGTTTATTACACAGGAGAACGGCCCAGCGGTGGTTACCAACCTGCGCGTGGACCCAGTGCACCAAAAACGCAGGATGGTGCTGGTTCCCTCATCCGTGGGGCCAGACCTGCGTTTCTGGGGAAACACCCACATCCTGAGGGAGGGTGTCTCCATGATCACACCTACGTCTCACATCCCAGTTTCCACAGACGCGTCTCTGATGGGATGGGAGGGGGACGTGCCTCTCCCAATCGGTGGGAGGAAAGTGGCCAAGCCACACCCACCTCCACATAAACGTTCTGGAGCTGAGGACAGTCCAGAAGGTCTAAGAACATTTTATTCTATTACCGTAGTTCAGCAGCAACATGTACTGGTGCACACCGACAACCAGGTGGCAGCAGCGTACATCAATCGCCAGGGCGGGTCTCGCTCAGCTCAGCTGCTGCGCGTGGCCAGGCGGCTACTCCTGTGGGCCCAGCAGAACCTGCTCTCTCTGAGAGCAGTGTACATCCCAGGAGTGCTGAACGTGGGAGCGGACATCATGTCGAGAGGGGGACCACGTCAGGGAGACTGGTCTCTCCACTCAGACTTAATAAATCAGATTTGGGCCAGATTCGGTCGTGCAGAAATAGACCTTTTTGCAGCCCGAAGCAACAGGAAGTGTGCACTCTGGTGCTCACTGAACCCAAAAGACGACCCCCCTCTGGGAGTGGACGTTTTTGCGCTCAGATGGTGGTCAGAAAAGAAGCTTACGCTTTTCCACCAGTCCCTCTCATTCCAAGAGTGCTAGAACGAGTCCGGGAGGAGAAACTGTCTCTCATCCTGGTGACTCCAGAGTGCAAATATGCACCCTGGTCCCCAGACCTGCAGCAGCTGGTAGTGGACAGCCCCTGCAGCTGCCATGGAGGGAGGATGCTCTCCTCCAAGCGAGAGGGGCGATCAGGCATTTCCCAGAAATAGGCCAACGCCTTTGGGCCTGGAAGCTGAGCGGTGCCGCCTAACAAACTTAGGCCTCACCCCAGCCCTGGTCCGGACGATTCAGGACCCCCGTGACCCGCCCACAACTACGCTTTATGCGTCTAGTGGGCAGCTTTTCAGCGGTGGTGCGGGGACAGAGGCATCGAGGCCACAGCATGTGACATTGGCTCTGTCCTGGCTTTTCTCCAACTGCTGTTGGAGAGAAAGCTAGTTTTTAGCACGATAAAAGTGTACGCGGCGGCCATTTTCATCATGTCACGAGGGTTTTGGTGGCAGGACGTTATTCAATCATTCTCTGATTAAACGTTTCCTGAGGGGCGTTAGACGCCTTAGACCCTTGAAGCGTGACATCACACCTCAGGGGGATCTGGCACTAGTTCTGGGCGCTTTAACCAAAGCCCCCTTTGAACCCTTAGAGGAGGTGTCAATTAAGTTTTTGTCCATAAAAACTGCTCTTTTGCTGGCACTCACGTCGGCAAAGAAGGTGAGTGACCTCTGCACTTTCCATAGCTCCCTCTTGTTTACAAATTAAACCTGATGGCAGCTCAGCGACTTTGAGGCCTAACCCGGCTTTATCCCAAGTCGCTCACCAGCAGTTTTTAAATCTCGGACAATAACTCTTAGTGGTTTCCATCTCCCTCCTCATGCTTCAGAGGAGGAAGCTAGGTCACACTGGCTGTGCCCAATTAGGGCTCTCAGAGCTTATCTGGCACGCACAACGAGTGTACGCCGCTCTCAAAGTTTGTTTGTCCATTAGGACAACTCAGCGGGTCGGGCTCTGTCCTCTCAGCGCCTCTCTCACTGGCTGTGTGAAGCCATATCAGAGGCCTACAAAGCTGAGGGGAAGGAGCCTCCTGCGTCTCTGCGAGCTCATTCGACGCGAGCTATGGCTTCGTCTGCAGCTCTGCACGGTGGGATGTCGGTCAGCGACATCTGTCAGGCCGCAGCTTGGAGCTCGTCCTGTTCTTACCCGTTTTTGTTTACGGGATGTGTCTACTTTTCCTATGACTCATTCAGTTCTGGGAGTCCTGGATAAGTAGTGGGAGTGCACCTCCTAATGTTTAACTGTTCCTCTGTACATAGTTCATGCAACAGTTGACGTTACACTATTTTTGTTTTGCAAGTCGGAGAGTGTTCCTCTCCTTGTCTATGTGCAAAAAAAAAAAAAAAAAAACACAACATCAAACAATATCTTTCAGTGTTGTGGCTTGCTGCACAGCAGCAGAGCACGTCTGGAGGTTGTTTAAAGGCCTGCAGGCCTTCCTCCAGCCCACCACCTGCCTTTCCTCTTGCATGAGGAAGGACGTGCTTATTGGAAATGGGAGAGCAGATGCTCCTCATTGGTGGGATCCAGCGTGGCATGGACTATTTCCTGCTACGCCCTTTATTCCAATAGGCGGAGCCAAAGGGCGGAGCTAACTACGACACTAGAACGTTGGTTACGTACCGTAACCCCAGATTCTATGAGTAGTTAGCGGAGCCCTTTGGCTATTGGGCCACGCTGTTTCCAAATGGCTGAATGAATTAGCTATATTTG
>JBBPBX010042986.1:0-28138 GCA_038048925.1 Garcialebias charrua | reverse complement strand
ATATATATATGTATGTATATATATATATATATATATATATATTTGTGTATGTATATATATATATATATATATATGTGTATGTATATGTATGTGTATACAAATAAATGATTACAATCTTTAAGATTGTGCGTGCGCCAATTGCATAACCTTGTACCTCGGTGCATAACATGCCAATAAAGATATATTCTACTATATTCTATAAATGCATATATATATGTACTGTATATATACTGTATATATATATGCATATATATATATATATACAAGCCCAAAACCAGAAAAGTTGGCACGTTGTGGAAATCGCAAATAAAAACAGAATACAATGACTTGCAAATCTTTTTCAACCTATATTCAATTGAACACACTGCAAAGACCACATACGTAACGTTCGAACTGGTAAACTTTGTTATTTTTTGCAATAATTAGCTCATTTGGAATTTGATGCCTGCAACATGTTTCAAAAAAGCTGGCACAAGTGACAAAGAAGACAGAGAAATTTGAGGAATGCTCATCAAACACTTATTTGGAATATCCCACAGGTGAACATGCAAATTGGGAACAGGTGGGTGCCATGATTGGGTATAAAAGCAGCTTCCTTGACATGCTCAGTCATCCACATAGAAGGATGGGGCGAGGGTCACCACTCTGTGAACAAATGCGTGGGCAAATTGTCGAACAGTTCAAGAACAACTTTTCTCAACGAGCTATTGCAAGGAATTTAGGAATTTCACCATCTACGGTCCGTAATATCATCAAAAGGTTCAGAGAATCTGGAGAAATCACTACACGTAAGGGGCAAGGCCGAAAACCAACATTGAATGCCCGTGACCTTCGATCCCTCAGGCGGTACTGCATCAAAAACCGACATCAGTGTGTAAAAGATATCACCACATGGGCTCAGGAATACTTCAGAAAACCACTGTCAGTAACTACAGTTCGTCGCTACATCTGTAAGTGCAAGTTAAAGCTCTACTATGCAAAGCAAAAGCCATTCATCAACAAGATCCAGAAACGCCGCCGGCTTTGCTGGGCCCGAGCTCATCTGAGATGGACTGATGCAAAGTGGAAAAGTGTTCTGTGGTCTGATGAGTCCACATTTCAAATTGTCTTTGGAAACTGTGGACGTCGTGTCTTACGGACCAAAGAGGAAAAGAACCATCAGGACTGTTATAGGCGCAAAGTTCAAAAGCCAGCATCTGTGATGGTATGGGGGTGCATTAGTGCCCAAGGCATGGGTAACTTACACATCTGTGAAGGCACCATTAATGCTGAAAGGTACATACAGGTTTTGGAGCAACATATGCTGCCATCCAAGCGACGTCTTTTTCATGGACGCCCCAGCTTATTTCAGCAAGACAATGCCAAGCCACATTCTGCACGTGTTACAACAGCGTGGCTTCGTAGCAAAAGAGTGCGGGTCCTCCCCTGGCCTGCCTGCAGTCCAGACCTGTCCCCCATTGAAAATGTGTGGCGCATTATGAAACGTAAAATACGACAACGGAGACCCCGGACTGTTGAACAACTTAAGCTGTACATCAAGCAAGAATGGGGAAGAATTCCACCTGAAAAGCTTCAAAAATTGGTCTCCTCAGTTCCCAAACGTTTACTGAGTGTTGTTAAAAGGAAAGGCGATGTAACACAGTGGTAAATATGTCCCTGTGCCAACTTTTTTGCAATGTGTTGCTGCCATTGAATTCTAAGTTAATGGTTATTTGCAAAACAAAATAAAGTTTCTCCGTTCGAACATTAAATATATTGTCTTTGCATTCTATTCAGTTGAATATGGGTTGAAAAAGATTTGCAAGTCATTGTATTCTGTTTTTATTTGCGATTTGCACAACGTGCCAACTTTTCTGGTTTTGGGCTTGTATATTATTATATTATATTTTTTCATTCAACCTTTATTTTGTCAGGTTAATCTCATTGAGCCTCGAGGACTCATTTACAAGAGTGACTTGCTACAAACTAAAGAATGATGACAACAATAAAAGTAGAAATTTCCTTAAACAATCAGCAATAGACAAACATAAGAGACTAATACAGATTTTTTTAAACAAATTAAAATCAAATATTAAAGTATCAAACATTATAAGGCAGATGTAGAAAATCAGTAATAATAATAATAATAATAATAATAAACTTTATTTGTATAGCACCTTCCTACAATGCCTTGCATTGACCAAGGTGCTTAACAGGATAAAAAGATGAATAAACTGGAACAATAAATCAGTGAAAATAGAATAAAAAACAACAGTAATAAAAGAAGGCAATGGAAATAAAAAATGCTACATACTAAAATACTAAAAGTAATAAAAGTTACACACTGAAAGCTTTTTTGAACAAGTGGGTCTTCAGTCTGGTTTTGAACAGAGTCAGATCAGAGGTGGCACGCAGCTCAAGGGGGAGGCTGTTCCAGGCTTTTGGGCCGGCAACAGAAAATGACCGGTCTCCCCATTTTTTGTACCTTGAGCAAGGCACCTCCAGCAGGTGTTGACTGGCAGATCGTAAAGCTCTGCCGGGCTGATGGGCTTTCAAAAGTTCTGAGATGTAGAGAGGTGCAAGTCCATTCAGAGCTTTGAAGACAAACAGCAGCAGCTTGAACTGTATCCTGAACTGAACCGGGAGCCAGTGTAGAGAAGACAGGACAGGAGTGATGTGTTCATACTTTTGTGTGTTGGTCAAAAAGCGCGCAGCAGAGTTCTGTACAACCTGTAAACGGGAGATGGAGGATTGATTAATACCAACATACAAAGCATTACAATAGTAAAGTCTGGAGGTCACAAAGGCATGGATGGCCTTCTCCAGATCACCACGGCTGAGAAATGACTTGACTTTAGAGAGCAGACGGAGCTGGAAAAAGCTGGTCTTAACAACAGAACTGATCTGTTTATCAAGCTTTAAGTTGGAGTCAAGCTGCACTCCAAGATTTCTGACCACCGGGTTGAAGTGGGGGAGGGGAAACCAACACTGGGACTGGGAAGGATGTTGCTGGTGTCATCGGGTGCACCAAATACAGGTAGTCCCCGAATTACGAGCGCTCTGATCTACGAGGTTCCAGACTTACGAGCTGGCGAATTTTTGGAAAAAACGCAAAAAATACTGAGTTTTCATGTGTTTTTTCACCACAGTTAGTTAGCTAAACATATGGACACACGTTTCCGATCATTTTTATGCACTCATAAGCAGTTTTTTGATGAAAAACGAGTGTTTGTAGTCGCGCTAGCGAAACCGTTCCAATTTACGAGCGAAATTCCGGACTTACGAGAGACATGGCAACCGTTCCAAATTACGAGATTTCCGGTTTACGAGCGCCTCGTTGTAACGGATCTCGCTCGTAAATCGGGGACTACCTGTAAAATGCATTCAGTTTTATCTGTGTTTAGGTGGAGGAAGTTTTGAGACAGCCAGTACTTAATGTCATTTAAGCAGTTGACAAGAGTGTTTGAACTGAGTGAGGGGTTGGGAGTGACTGGCAGATAGATTTGTAAATCGTCTGCATACATGTGAAAAGACAGATTATGACGTGCAATGATTGATCCTAATGGCAGCATGTAAAGAGAAAAGAGGACTGGCCCCAGAATGGATCCTTGTGGTACGCCAGAGGTCAGTAACAGGAACATGTCTGCATTGGTTTTTGCCAGGATTCAAACAGATTCTTAAAACCATTTAGAGAGGTCAAGTTCGAGAGCTTCAGATCTTTTTGTAAGATATTTCTGTCATCAGAACTTTACAGCATCGGGCCGAACACATCCCCACAAAGTCAGAAGGGAAGGAAAAGGAACAGAAAATAATCAAAAATTCTCTCCAAACATGTGGATATCCTAACTGGGCTTTTGTCAGGTCAGCGAGGAAATCGACAAAACACAATAATGAACAGAAAAAGGAGAACAGACGAAAAAACATGGTCATCCCTTATGTTGCTGGAGTTTCAGAGAATTTCAGAAGGATTTTCAACAAACACAACATCCCAGTACACTTCAAACCCAGCTGGATTGATTCATGTATTTCTCAGCTTCAGAAGGTACAGAACACCGTTGCATAACTTTTAACTGGCACACGAAAGTTTGACCACATTTCTCCTGTTTTAGCCTCCCTGCACTGGCTGCCTACACATTCCAGGATTCATTTAAAAATTATTTTATTTACTTTTAAAGTGCTTAATGGACTTGTACCAGGTACAGACATCTACTATAACAACAATTTCCTTTTCTGGACAAGACATCCCCCTCTCCACCTCTGTTACAAATCTTGGAATAAAAATGGACTCTCATCTTACATTTGAAAATAACATTAAGCTTCTGTTTAAAACTTGCTTCTTCCATCTTCAAAACATCTCCAGACTTCGCCCATCCCTAACTTTTTCCGATGCTGAGAAACTCGTCCATGCTTTTGTCTCCTCCAGGCTCGACTACTGCAACTCCCTGTTTATTGGAATCCCTGGTAAATACCTTCAGAAGCTTCAATATATTCAAAACAGTGCAGCAAGGATTTTGTTAAGAGTTCGTAAATTTGAACATATTACACCCATTCTCCATAACCTTCATTGGCTTCCTGTCGCCTACAGAATTCAATACAAAACTGCTCTCATGACGCATCAATGCTTACACGGAACTTCACCAGATTATCTAAAGGACATTCTTGCACCATACTCATCCACCCGATCTCTACGGTCACAGAACAGTCATCTACTTCACATTCCGAGAACCAAATTAAGGACAATGGGAGACCGGGCTTTTAGTGTGGCTGCCCCCCGCCTGTGGAACTCTCTTCCTGACTGCCTGAGAGCTCCACAGTCACTGGTTGACTTTAAGAGCGGCTTGAAGACCTTTCTTTTTAACCAAGCATACTCTGCCTCCTCATGATTCTATATTTGATCTTAGTTGATACTGTTATCGATTTTACTTGTTTTATTACTTGTTTTATTGACATTTAATTCTGTTGCACTTTGTAGCACTTTGAGATTTTCATTAATGAAAAGTGCGTTTAAATAGGCTCTTTGCACGTCAACTTCCGTGTTCCGGTCAATGCGGTTCGCTCACTTCCGGTCTGTTGAACATGGCGTTTTATTCGAGGTGTTCGTGTTTGCAGGGCTTGCCCAAGCTGACTATTAACGATGTTAATCGCATTTGTAAGTCTCATCCAAAGCTCCAACGACTAAATTAGAGAAAGGCTTTAAGATGTATGCCTCGTCTTACATCCACAAACACGAAGGTGAGTTTTACTTTGCTTCGATTGTGTGGCTAACGTTAGCTTTAGCTAATGCTAGCAGGCATTTTTACCGGTGATTTTAGTATAAATATGTACCAATAAAGTACCTGAACATTCTCAGTTATTCAATCGGACAATGTTTAACCTAATAATTTCTATTTGTGTTCAGTATATATTTCTTTTTTGCTGTTGATAGTGTCAAACAGAGACGAGGTAACAGGACAGGTTGCGGTTCTTTTAGCTTCAGATCCATAAAGAAACACAACAAACCTCATAGTTTAAAAGTAGGGCAGCACTGATAATTTGTCAGAGTTCGAGTTCAGCTGACTGTTCTGGTTCAAATGTATTATATGGCCATGTTCCATGGGTTCCGTGTTATTATTATTTTTTTTGCATTTTGTTAAGAGCTCAAAAGGGGACCGTGTTTACAGCCCCCTCCTCATTTTATGACATTTTTTTCATCATAACATTAAAAGCAAGACTAGTTCCACATGTTTTGTTTTAATGTTGATTGTGAAGGAGTTTGTAATGTTTATATCTTGAAAGCTGGTATATAAAGTTTCATTTACTAAACTATTTTAGATGTGAAACATTCCTAAAAAGATGAGAGCACCTCTCCTAATGTACAGTCATATTCAACAAATGTAGTATTCACAAAAGTTCATTAATTTCAATAGCTTAATTTACTAAATAATTTTTTTAATTTCATTTATTTTTGTAATAAAAATGACTGAGGTTTTCAAGTCTTTATTTCTGTTAATGATTTTGCTTGCAGCTGTGAAAACACGACATCTAAGATTAGAATATTGGTATACTGATCAATCTCACAAACCAGCCCCATCATAAAGCATATGCTAATTTGTTGATGACTGTAAATAACTTCCCGTGCTGTAAACATGAGTTCCATTTGATCATAGTATTTTTCACTGTTTTAAGGAGGGCACTCCATTTCATGCCAACAGTTTGAAAGAAAACCTTAACAAAATGTGTAATATGATCTGTCAGGTAGTCCTCAAGAGATTCCGTTCCTGTTGTAATGGTGATGTGCAGTTGTTCCTGTGTGGCTGGTTCTGGATTTCACAGGGTGCAAAACCAGGTCCAGTTGGCAAGATGGTGGCCTGGGTCGACTGTGTAAAGGAGGATTACGGTAAATAATACTGGCAATGTATCATTTTCATGTCTTGCTAGGGTTGTACATCTCTGTGTGACAGACGATTCGATTCACATCTAGATACAAGGGTTACGATTCGATTCAAAAACGATTTATTGTAAAAACGGAACGATTCGATTCGATTCGATGCAGTGTAAAAGCGATTCGGTTCGATTCGGTGCAGTGTAAAAGCGATTCGGTTCGATTCGATTAAACTTCAAATAATTCTACGTTTTAACATTTGTTGATGTACCGGTAGACAAATATTTCATTATGAAAGAAAAAGGACCACTTCTATAAATGTGACATTCTTAGAGCATTTTTAAATTTGTAAAAGTCCACATATATCATATCTAAAAGGGTGCTGTAAAGCACTGGTAAAAATAAAGTAAAAAGCCAAACAAAATACTGTAATCACATGTTAAATGTGTTTATTTTTAAACATGGACGTAAAAAGACCAGCTAAAAGAAAATTTCCTACAGAAAATACAGAAAAAATATAAAAGGCACAAATGGTTACAGCAGCATGTAATAAAATAAAAATCACTAGGAAAAAAAACCAGGAATAAGCTAAGCACAAAACTCCTGTGTGTGCAATAACCTGTTGTGCAAATAACCTGTCACACAACCTGTAGTTTGGTAGTTATGTGCAATATAGATCATGTGCATTTAGCTTATATTTCATTACTACCTTGAAATAGTTATTCACACAAATTCATCCTGCTTCACCGTTAAAATTCTACCATGTTGTTTACTATTTTTCTCTTCAGAAACTTTGTAAATATTATAATTACTGTTTCACTTTTTGGTAGTTTATTTTGTACCCTCATTGCATGCTTTAGTATTTCCTGTTTGCTTGTTGTTTGTTTTTTAGCAAGTCAAAATCATTTTTTCTCATCCTGAGCATTTCATTGTACTAAGTTAACCCTGTGTTAACCTGCATATGACAAATAAACACTTGAACTTGAACTTAATAATACAAAACATAATGCAAGAACAGTACGCCTAACAACAGCAGCACGAACATGAGTTTGTGTGAGCAGGTGGGCACGGATTAATATAAAAACATGCTCTCTTTACCTCTTGACTTCTTCACTGGCCTGGTCCCTCACAGATCTAGTTGCCATCCTCACTTCAAAGTCTTCTCCCAACAGCTCGTCCAGCGCTGACATTTTCTTCTTTTTACAAGGTGGTTCATCATCTGAAATAGAAAACATGCACCATATATTACTGGCTATGTTTGCCATGAAGTTTTTTTTTTTTACTGACTTTACCATTTTATGTAAAAATCTTCATCTGATGTTCAGAATTTATTTATGTAGGGACTCGTGTACATGTGTAAAAGATATATCATTATCATCATGATGATTATTTAACTCTTTCTGTGCATGCAGATTCTCTCATTATAGTGAATGTGTTTTATGCTGATACAATGACTGCAGCACAAGTTTAAGACAAAGTCAGCTCATTCTTGATCACAAGTTATAAAACACAAACCTTTATGCTCATCTTGGGTCTGGGGTGCATCATTGCAGCCGTCCAAATCTCCATTTGCAGGTTCAGTCTGCACTGGACCTCTCTGAACTGAATCCCCCGTTACCTAGAAATAAAACATGACATTACATTTAGTGTACACTGTACAGTATGGTTAAATGCAGTGTAAACAATCAAAAAACAGTAGGCAGAATAAATCTAGTGACAGCAACAAAACACAGCAGACTGTAAGATGTATTTTGACAGTGTGCTGAGGGATTTACCTTGTGATGCAGGGATGTTGCTTTAGCTGTGAATGTCCTCTCTGCATCATGGCTGCTTTAGCTGTGAATGTCCTCTCTGCATCATGGCTGCTTTAGCTGTGAATGTCCTCTCTGCATCATGGCTGCTTTAGCTGTGAATGTCCTCTCTGCATCATGGCTGCTTTAGCTGTGAATGTCCTCTCTGCATCATGGCTGCTTTAGCTGTGAATGTCCTCTCTGCATCATGGCTGCTTTAGCTGTGAATGTCCTCTCTGCATCATGGCTGCTTTAGCTGTGAATGTCCTCTCTGCATCATGGCTGCTTTAGCTGTGAATGTCCTCTCTGCATCATGGCTGCTTTAGCTGTGAATGTCCTCTCTGCATCATGGCTGCTTTAGCTGTGAATGTCCTCTCTGCATCATGGCTGCTTTAGCTGTGAATGTCCTCTCTGCATCATGGCTGCTTTAGCTGTGAATGTCCTCTCTGCATCATGGCTGCTTTAGCTGTGAATGTCCTCTCTGCATCATGGCTGCTTTAGCTGTGAATGTCCTCTCTGCATCATGGCTGCTTTAGCTGTGAATGTCCTCTCTGCATCATGGCTGCTTTAGCTGTGAATGTCCTCTCTGCATCATGGCTGCTTTAGCTGTGAATGTCCTCTCTGCATCATGGCTGCTTTAGCTGTGAATGTCCTCTCTGCATCATGGCTGCTTTAGCTGTGAATGTCCTCTCTGCATCATGGCTGCTTTAGCTGTGAATGTCCTCTCTGCATCATGGCTACTGTTGTAGCTTTATGCTTCTTATTAATCTTGTATGGCTGTGGGTCATAGTCATGCAGCTTATATTATAGGTGAAGGCTGAGACAACGCAGTTCGGGTCCAACAACGTGTTTATTCTTCTGTGTAACAACAAGACTGTTCACCCATTCTGTGGGCTCATTGACAGCAGTTATCACTGCTACTGAGGAAGGGCAGGGACTTAAAACAGTGTGGAAGAGATCTTCAAGGCCTGTGTAGCTCGTGAACTATCACTGAGTTGCCCGTAAAATTTAGTGATAACGTTACCCGTCGCTTTGTGTGTGGCAGCTGCATGATCCTGCTCGTTGTTGTGAGGCTTGAAAAGTTGTTGGTCGAGGTTTGTTGTGCTACCAGTGTACTTCGGAGGTGCGCTGCATAGCTTACAAATAGCGTGGCTTTTGTCGAGTTTTCCGTCCTTCTAGTAAAACCTGAAAACGTTCCACACTTTAGATTTTTGTCTGGCTGATGTGTTGAAAATCTTTCGCGGTGACTCGCTAGCGCGCGCGGCTACTATTTACATCCATGCTCGCTCGTGCTCTTGGTGAGCTATGGCGCATGCGTGAGAATAGCTTCGCTCTCGCGTTGTTTTAGAAACGCATTGTAAACCCAGCAAGTCTCGCGATAACCGGTCCGTAACCGGTCCGTGTCTTTTTAACCGGTTCATCTCTGGATTTGTGGCTGATTGCTCTCGGTTTACGTGGCTGCTACCGATGCAACCACATCGCTAGCTTGTCAAACCGGATATCCGGTCGAATCGGTTAATCTATAACAAGCCTACTTGCTACCATACATATATTTTAGCCCCGAGTTAAATACATCTGTGTGATGTTTTATTCAAAGGAGTACGGATACCCTCTTCAGAGGAATGACTGGCTCTCTTCCTGACCTGTCTGCTTAGAGTGGCAGAGGTATACTGTACTGCGATTTGGACACATCATCTGTCACCAACCGAGGGTGTCTGGCAGCGACTGGATGGAAGATCAAAAAATAATCAGACAGAACTGTGACCACTTCTATTTTATGTTTTTGAATAGGTTGTGTGCTGTAGATTCTATGAAATTCAAAAGAAAAAAAAAGACACTTTGTTTTATTACAATTTATCATTTGAAGAATTTGTTTGTTCTGATTTGTTTTACACAAAGTAAATGAATTTCAAGTTGCACTAAGGTCAGCTCTGGCCTGTAATTTAGTTTGTTTAGCTTGCCCGTGTTTTTTTTAATAAAAGCAAGTGAAATGTGAAAAACAAGAAATGTTTATTTGTCTTCACATTTATTCATGAAATGTGATAACATGCAATCAGTTCGTAACAATAAAAATACATTTCAATGCTTCTGTGAGAACTAATTTCGTGTGGACAATGTCCATAAGAAATTATTTCCCTTAGCCCATGCACTGACGAGGTTTATTTTGATAATTAACCAGGCAAGCCACTGTAAAAAGTTCATTAAATATGTAAAAAAGCTAAGTCTGGTCCTCTGGACATTCAAAAAAGCAACAACAAAAAAAAACTGTCTACAGTATTTGTTTTTTTAATGTCCAGAGGATCAGACTTAGTTTTTTTTTTATTTTAATTTTTAATATTTTTCTACCTGGAGCATGCATCAGGGTAAGTTTATTGTAAAGCGCTTTGGGGCTCCTCACAGGGGGCTGGAAAGCGCTATATAAATAAGCTCCATTTACCATTTACCAAGTTCATTAATACTTGAAACAATTGATAGTGGGATATCAATTGTTGATATCACGCTATCAACAATGTTATGCATATATACACATAATATATGTATACACATAATATGTGTATATACACATATATGTGCATATGCACATAATATATATGTGTATATACACTTACATCTGTATATATACACATAATATATATGTATACACTAATATATTGTGTATACACATAATATATATGTTTATATACACATACATGTGTATATAAACATAATATATATGTGTATATACACATACATCTGTATATATACACATAGTATATATGTATACACGTATATATTGTGTGTATATACACAATATATATGTGTATATACACATATATGTGCATATACACATAATATATATGTTTATATACACATGTGTATATACACAATATATATGTGTATATACACATACATGTGTATATATGCAATCCCTTCGGATTGCACGCTCAATGTGAACTCGCAGACGTGCAATTTTCTGTCTGGAGGATCCTCCGTGGAAAATTAAAAGAATCCGAAAAAAAAAAAAATCCGAAAGAAAAAGTCTGTGGAAACTTAAAAGACCATTGCACTAGCATGCTTAGGGACACAACAGTGTTCGTGATAATGTTTAACTTGCTTCTGAAACGCGAGTTTCTCTTTTCTAGCTGTCTAAGTTCCTCAAAGCGGAAGCTAGCGAGCCGCATCCGCTCAGGCGGATGTGACGTCAGCGCCGTAGGTGCAAAGAGCCTATTGAATTCATTATTATTATTATTATTATTATTGCCCTGCCCTATCTGTCCAAGTTGCTGCATCCATACGCACCCTCTCGATCCCTCTGTTCATGTGATCAGCTGCTCCTGCGTGTCCCAAAGACAAAACGCAAGCTCAGAGGAGACCGTGCTTTTGCTGTAGCAGCTCCTAAACTGTGGAAAAATCTTCCCTTGAACATCAGACAGGCCTCTTCCCTGTCTGTTTTTAAATCTCCTCTAAAAACCTATCTTTTCTCCCTGGCCTTTGACATCATCTGAGATGTTGACTTTTAATAATAATAATAATAATAATAATAATAATAATAATAATAATGAATTCAATTTATAACACACTTTTCATTAGTGAAAATCTCAAAGTGCTACACACATTCATACACCGGTAGCGGCAGACTACCATGCAAGGTGCTTTCCAGTCCTACCGGGAGCAACTCGGGGTTAAGTGTCTTGCCCAAGGACACAACGACACATGGTGTGGGGAACCGGGATTCGAACCGCCAACCTTCCGATTGGGGGACGACTGCCATTACCACTACGCCACGGCCGCCCGTCATTTTAATTATTTTAATTGCTTGTATTATCTGATTGTATGATTGCTCAACTTTTTTTATGTGACTTTTAATCATTTTAATCATTTTAATTACCTGACTGTATGATATTTTTGTTGTGTGTACAGCACTTTGGTCCTGTGGGTGTTTAAAGTGCTCTAAAGCTAAATGAAGCTGGTATGGTATGGTATATTTTTACTTTACTTCGTTATTTACATTTCAAGTAACTTTCTCTTTTACTTCACTACATTTCCTCAATAAAATGTGTAATTTTAATTCAATACATTTTCCTTAACCATACTACAATTTAAAACTAGAATAAATCGGATTGGGCAGTGCCAGTTTGTTCTCCCAGTCTGTAGCCCTGTTTCCATCCATTTTCATTTCGAATTTTGAGCTACCTCGCAAATATGTAAATACAAATTAATGCAGAGCAGAAGTGTTTCCATATACTGGCTTGAAGCGCTTTTTCCAAGCCGCGCACAGCGTCATTACGTCAGACGTCAGCGTCATTACGTCAGACGTCAGCACTGCGCATGTCTACAGTAGACCAGAGAGTAAACAGGAAGTAGCAGTTGAAAACAGAACCCGGTCACACATCTCGTCAAAATGGGGAGAATATTTCAGGTACGTGCTGCTGTTGGGCGAGTTGTATTTATTCTGTCATGCCAACTAGTTTTAGCGAGTTACATGTTGTCCGGAGCGGAAACAGCTGATCAGTCACGTGACGTGAATGTGCGCTACGGCAGCACGAGTCGGCAAATGTGTTTCCATCTGTCGTTTTGCGCAGCTGCTCGGTTTCGCAGCTCCCAAAAACCACCTCAAGCGAGCGTATAAACTTTTTGGCGAATTTCAGGAAGTAACTTCGTATTTTGCCGTTTCCATTAAGCTTTTCTGCTGCGATACTTCAAAATGCGCACCTAGAAACCTTGATGGAAACACGGCTTGTGACTTCATGTGGCCATTTTTCTCTCACTCTTAAAACCCACTCCCCCACCCACAGCTTGTGGGATGAGACCTGCATCTCCCGCTGTGAACAAGCTAGATGTATATACAGATATCAATCATAACAATAGGTCTTTGTTAACTCACAGTGGAGACACATTCCTGATAGGTGTGAAAATGAGGTAGTTGCTAAGAAGGAGAAGTTTGTTCTCCAGGTTATGAACTGCTTCAAGAGAACTGCTATTATAATTTACTATAATATATCCTATATTATTAATTAGTCAGAAGGAAACAAGCCAACTGAGGCCCTGTTTACACGGACACTGTGTGGGGGAAACGGATGTTTTGGGTATGTTAATTAGGTGAAAAGTTTTGCGTTGACACTGTCGAATTCTGTGGATACGACTCTCTCCCCCTCCAACCCCCGTCCTCATGATTTCACTGTAGTTACCATGCTGGGCCTTTAGATGGCGCTGTGATTTTTGGAACCTTCACTACTACGCATGCGCTGCCTGAGGTAAACAGCTGCCTGTCTGCTTTCCTCTCTGGCTAAAATCAGCTAACTACAAGTTGTTGTCAACAAGTTAACAACAAGTTAAAGCTGGAATTTGGACAAGAGTCAACAGATTTGAGTCAGTGGGACCCGCTTCATCTAACAAGCTGCACACTAGACGCTGAGACTGTGGACCAGAACCGCTGAGTGGACTGTGGACCAGAACCGGACTTTACTCCGTGATGCAGCTGACTTACAGCAGGTAAATCAACGTTCTTAATATAATGTTTGCTTGTGTTTACTTTGATCACACAACAACTGAGTTTTTATTTATTTATTTATTTATTTCTGCCAGGTGGAGAAGCTGTCGCTCCAGCAGGCAGACGGTTCGGCGCGGTTCTGATGGGTCCAGATGAACACACAGCACGAGTCCAGTTCATTAACATAGTTACAGTTCGGTTCACGTGTTTTAATAGTGTGTTCAGTTTAATTCTCAGTGTTTGTGTTTAAACTTTGGTGCTGAATAAATAAATAAATAAAAACCTGGTGTCTTCATTTTCACAGCACGTTACGCACTGTTTAAAAAATGTAACGAGTCCAGATAGATACTGTAGTTCAGATAAATTTACATCTCCCACGCCAACATAAATACTGTTTATTATTGTTAAACTGTTATATTTTGCAACGTGACACGTGAAATGTCAGACTGTCCACGCGCATGCGGGCTGCGCGCATGTGGTTGACACAAAAGCTCCACGGGAGATGTTTACATTATCAGCGGGGGGTCAGCGAAAAACTTCCACCTTGAGAGCAGGGTCAGAAAAGTATCGGTGTCATCGAGGGGGGCCAGCAGCGTCGTGTAGGCGATAAGCAAAGTCGCAAAGAGAAAGTAGCGGTTACACTCAAAATACGCGCCGTGTAAACTGGCCCTAAACTAGCTGAGCCAACTACACAACAATGTAAACTCGCTAACAGCTTGGCTAATAATGGTTAATAAAGGTTGAATGAATATTCATTCAACCTTTATTTAGTCAGGTAAATCTCATTGAGCCTCGTCGACTCATTTACAAGAGCGACCTGCTACAAACTAAATAATGATGACAACATCAATGGTAGAATTCCCTTAAACAATCAACTATAGACAAACATAAGAAAGAAATACAGATTTTTAACAATCAAAACTGCAAAACATTATAATTTAGATGTAGAAAATCAAAAACATACACTGTATATATATATATATATATATATATATATATATATATATATATATATGTAGTCCCCGATTTACGAGCGTCTGGACTTACGAGGGTCCGACTTTACGAGGTTATAATATTTAATAAAATATGAAAAAAAAATTGTGTGTTTAAATGTTCTTAATTTCATGTGTACAGAACTTTGTTGCAGCTGTGGTTGTTTTAAATGGCTTTATAAATAAAGTATAATTGTTATTTTTATGTTTTATTTCAATTTTTAGCGTGTTAGCGATCGCTCCCAACGCGCAGCCGACAGACATAAAATGAGCAGATCGCCGCCGCCTGACCATGCAACAAGCAGAGCTAAGCAGGCGGGGATTGGACATGCTGACGAAGGGACCATCTACGGCCGGGAGCTGCTGGCTTTGGAGGACCGTGCGTCCGATCAGAGGTTGCCTCATACGGATAAATTAGCTGGAAACACTCGGTGAACTTTGTGGATGTGTCTGGACTGGAGTAGCAGCCGTGGATCGCTCAGCGATCACTTCCAAAGCGCCACGCGACAACATTAGCTCATGGGCTAAGCTAAGGCTAAATGCTAAGCGGACCCCACCAGAACCGAACCGACGGCCGACGTCCGGGAGCTGCTGGCTTTGGAGGACTGTGCGTCCGATCAGAGGTTGCCTCATACGCAAAGGTGGGCGCCAGACCTCTAGGGAGCGCTAAAGTGCTAATCAACTTATAGCGGACATAAACAATTTGTTAGCTTTATAGCGGATTGACTAACTTTTATAATTCATAAGCGGATTTGCGCTATTTTTATTTAAAATGCAGTACCGCTAATAACTAATTATCTATCAGTAAAAACGAAAAAACTTATTTACGGGCTCTTATATCAACTGGACGACTGCTAACAGACCATATCCTGTCAGCGCCGGATGTGGTCCGTGACAAAAAAGCGTCCCCCTCAGTCTCTTGGCTAGAGAGAGCGCTCTCTCTAAAGCAGTTAGCAGCCAGTGTGTTACTCTGCAGCCTTATTGCTTGTTTTCGAAGAGTCAGACGAAGAGTTTTTAACATGGAGGGTGAATTTATGGATGTTTCTCAGCGGCCTACGCGACGCGTCTGGATTAAAAAAAGTAGTTCGCCATTTACCCTCTTCAAAATGGTGCCCGGCCACAGAAGTTAAGGACTTTCCAAGAAAACACGGTAAAAACAATTATTTCTTTGCTGAGAAAAAATATATTTCTTAGCTGACTTTATAGCACAAGGTTTTTCTGAGCACGAAATGGTCAAATCTGCTGGATTTAAAAAAGTAGTTTGCCATTTGCCCTCTTCAAAATGGCGCCCGGCCACAGAAGCTAAGGACTTTCCAAGAAAACACGGTAAAAACAATTATTTCTTTGCTGAAAAAAATAATAATTCTTAGCTGACTTTATAGCACAAGGTTTTTCTGAGCACGAAATGGTCAAATCTGCTGGATTTAAAAAAGTAGTTTGCCATTTGCCCTCTTCAAAATGGTGTCCGGCCACAGAAGCTAAGGACTTTCCAAGAAAACACGGTAAAAACAATTATTTCTTTGCTGAAAAAAATAATAATTCTTAGCTGACTTTATAGCACAAGGTTTTTCTGAGCACGAAATGGTCAAATCTGCTGGATTTAAAAAAGTAGTTTGCCATTTGCCCTGTTCAAAATGGCGGTTAGCGTGTTAGCATTAGTTTCCGATATATATAATATCTTCACTGTTTTACCTTATTGTCAGCCAGACTTCTTACATGAACTAACTATTGTATACGTTATATAAATATTGCTCCTGCCCAACCAAACAAACTCCATAGGCATAGGTAGTCATTTTACTTTGTTGAATAAAGGAGCTGCTCTTCTACTGCTGCCTGAATCTGTTTGATTGGGTTATTTTTACTGAATTCACTGAAATCACACAATAGCACAAACTAACAGTAACATGGTAAACCAGTAACTCTTGTGTTCTGTGGTAAACCAGTAACTTTTGTGTTCTGTGAGGTCAAATTATTAATCTTGTCTATGGCATTTGGTTGGTGTGAAGAAAGCTCTATAACTTACATTTCAAGTCAGAAAAGTCATGTCAGACAGCAACGTAAGGCGCTGAAAATATCTTCGTCTTCTTCTTTCGGCTTTTCCCTTTTCAGGGGTCGTCACAGCGAATCATCCTCCTCCACCTCACTCTGTCCTCTGCATCCTCTGTCCTCACTCCAACCACCTTCATGTGCTCTCTAACTGCATCCATATATCTCCTGTTTGGCCTCCCTCTTTGTCTTTTTCCTGGCAACTGCATTTCTAACATCTTTCTACCAATATACCCACTGTCCCTCCTCTGGACATGTCCAAACCATCTCAGTCTAGCTTCCCTAACTTTATCTCCCAGTTGTTCAACATGTGCTGTACCTCTGACGATCTCATTCCTGATCTTATCCATCCTTGTCACTCCTAAGGAGAACTTCAGCATCTTCATTTCTGCCACTTCCAGTTCTTTCTCCTGTCTTTTTGTCAGTACACCATCTTCAGACCATACAATATAGCTGGTCTCACCACTGTCTTGTAAACTTTTCCTTTGACCTTGCTGTCACCTTTTTGTCACAAATCACTCCTGAAATTTTTCTCCATCCACGCCATCCTGCCTGGACTCTCTTTTTCACCTCTTTACCAGATTTTCCATTTTCCTGGACAGTGGACTCAAAGTAATTGAAGTCCTGCACCTATGTGCCCTCTGATCCTTGTAGTCTCACTGTTCCACTGGCCTCCCTCTCATTCACACACATGTACTCTGTCTTACTACGGCTGACTTTCATTCCTTTTCTTTCAAGTGCATACCTCCACCTCTCCAAGTTCTCTTCCACCTGTTCCTTGTTCTCACCACAGATCACAATGTCATCTGCAAACATCATAGTCCATGGGGATTCCTACCTGACCTAATCTGTTAGTCGGTCCATCACCAGAGAAAACAAGAAGGGGCTCAGAGCAGATCCTTGATGCAATCCCATCTCCACCTTGAAGCTATCTGTCACTCCTACAGCACATCTCACCACTGTCCTGCTGTCCTCATACATGTCTTGTACCAGTCTAACATACTTTTCTGCCCCTCCCGATTTCCTCATGCAATACCACACCTCCTCTCTTGGCACCCTGTCATATGCTTTTTCTAAATCCACAAACACACAATGGAGTTCTTTCTGACCCTCTCTGTACCGTATTTTCCGGTGTATAGGTCGCACCTTTTTTTTTTTTTTCTCCAAGGCCTGCGACCTATACTCAGGTGAGACCTATATATGGCTTGTTATCACTTTCGTTGAAACAAATTTTTAAATCCAGCTAATTTCACAATTACGTTCATTTATTAAGGAAAAGTTCAGCTCAGACATATATTTGCTATAATTTTTATCAAACAAATAATTGTTTTTAAGTGTTAGTCTTCTTAAAAGCCTTGCTGTGCGTTCCTGCGGCAGACATTTGCAGCAGAGCTAAACGTAGGTGCGACCTATACACCAGTATGACTTATCTAGGGATTTTTCCAATCTATTGGTGATAATTGGACAATGCGACCTATACACAGGTGCGACCTACTGTACACACAACAAAAATATCATACAGTCAGGTAATTAAAATGATTAAAATGATTAAAAGTCACATAAAAAAAGTTGAGCAATCATACAATCAGATAATACAAGCAATTAAAATAATTAAAATGACGGGCGGCCGTGGCGTAGTGGTAATGGCAGTCGTCCCCCAATCGGAAGGTTGGCGGTTCGAATCCCGGTTCCCCACACCATGTGTCGTTGTGTCCTTGGGCAAGACACTTAACCCCGAGTTGCTCCCGGTAGGACTGGAAAGCACCTTGCATGGTAGTCTGCCGCTACCGGTGTATGAATGTGTGTAGCACTTTGAGATTTTCACTAATGAAAAGTGTGTTATAAATTGAATTCATTATTATTATTATTATTATTATTATTATTATTATTATTATTAAAAGTCAACATCTCAGATGATGTCAAAGGCCAGGGAGAAAAGATAGGTTTTTAGAGGAGATTTAAAAACAGACAGGGAAGAGGCCTGTCTGATGTTCAAGGGAAGATTTTTCCACAGTTTAGGAGCTGCTACAGCAAAAGCACGGTCTCCTCTGAGCTTGCGTTTTGTCTTTGGGACACGCAGGAGCAGCTGATCACATGAACAGAGGGATCGAGAGGGTGCGTATAGGTGCGACCTATACACCAGAAAATACTGTACTTCTCTATCAACATCCTCAAAGCAAAGATGGCATCTGTGGTGCTCTTTCTTGGCATGAAACCATACTGCTGCTCACAGATAGTCATCTCTTGTCTATGTCTTGCTTCCACAACTCTCTCCCAGATATTCATTGTGTGGTTCATCAACTTAATTCCCCTGTAGTTGCTACAACTCTGTACATCACCCTTGTTCTTAAAAATGGGCACAGCACACTTCTCCATTCCATATAACCCTTTTCCTAAACCAAACCTTACACCTGACACAAAGGACCAACCCTAAACTTAACCCCCTTACCCTTGTGCCTCCTACATGTCTTTGTGTCAGTGCAGCTACTGCGTGCGCTCTTAGGACATGATTACCTGCAGTGTTCCGTCAGTGAGAACTGAGCTTGTCAAAAGAGCCTTCTTCTACTCCGCTCCTGCTTTCCATGAATATCTTACAAAAAGATCTGAAGCTCTCGACCTTGACCTCTCTTAATTGCTTTAAGAATATGTTGGAATCTTGGCAAAAACCAATGCAGACATGTTCCTGTTTTTAGTTTTCTACATCTGCCTTATGATCTGTCTGTTTTGCTACTTTGACATCTTTGTTTTAACTTGTTAAAAAATCTGTATTTCTCTCTTATGATTGTCTATTGTTGATTGTCCAAGGAAAATCTACTGTTGCCATCATTCTTTGTTTGTAACCAGATCTCTCTTGTAAACGAGTCTTCGAGGCTCAATGGGATTAACCTGCCTAAATATAGGTTGAAAAAAATCTATTATGAACGTTAACAAAGCTAAAAGCGGAGCCTATTATCATTGCTACCAACCCTAACAACGTACCTTTAAACCTACTAGAAGGTACAGGAGGGGCAGTCTGATTGCTACATATCGGGATGAAAATAACTAATAACGGCCATTTAATGGTTGATAACGTTTAAAGTGGGTGGATGTATCACAAACAATGATGAGTCCAGTTATAGACAGGATGGGGAACATCTGGAGAGCTGGTGTAGGAAAAACAACCTTCACATCAATGTGAATAAGACAAAGGAGATGGTTGTTTCATTCATTCATTCAACCTTTATTTATACAAGCTAGCCTCGTTGAGTCACGGGGACTCATTTACAAGAGGGACCTGTCTCACTCACACCAAACAACCATCCACTCTCACACTCACACCTAGGGTCAATTTAGAGTCACCAATCAGCCTAACAAGCATGTTTTTTGGTCTGTGGGAGGAAACCGGAGTACCCGGAGAAAACCCACGCATGCACGGGGAGAACATGCAAACTCCACCCAGAAAGGCCCCGGACCGGGATTTGAACCGGCAACCTTCTCGCTGAGAGGCAGCAGCTCTACCAGTTGTGCCACCGTGCTGCCGTTGTGGACTTCAGACGGAACAAACATACCTACACCCCCTGACAGTCCCCATCCCCCGAACATAGGAGGACTTGTGTTGGAAGTGCTCTCCAGCTACAAGTACTTCAAGGGTGTACACCTGAATGACAACCTCAGCTGGAGCAACAACACCACTAGCCTGATCAAGAAAGGTCATCAGAGACTCGACTTCCTCACACGGCTGAGACGAGCTGGTCTGGGAAGCTCAGTCTTCACCTTCTACAGGTGTGCAGTGGAGAGCACCCTGTGTTCCAGCATCAACGTATGGCATGAAGGTTGCACATGTGCAGAAAGAAAAGCTCTACAGAGAGTGGTGAAGGTTGCACAGAAGTCTGTTAGAGTCAGCTTCCCCATCATCACAGACATCTACAACTCCAGATGCAGGAAGAGAGCCACCTGCCTGCATCATGAAGGACCCCACTCACCTAGCACACACACTTTTTTGCCATGCTCCCCTCAGGCAGAAGATTGAGGAGCATTAGGTGCAGAACCATTAGGCTGAGGAACAGCTTATACCCTGAGGCTGTTAGACTCATGAATATGTAACTCCAATTTGTCAAAATACAAATACCCATAATTCATTGAGAAAATGTAGAACAGACATGAAACTCACAGAATGTGGTCAGTGGGTCATAGAGAACAGGATCTGTGAGTTTGGCGGTCCTACTGCTGTATTTAGTTGGAAATCCTAACCCTAATTTGTCAAAATACAAATACCCATAATTCATAGGAAAAATGTAGGACGTACATGAAACTCACAGAATGCAGTCAGTGGGTCATGGAGAATAGGATCTGTGAGTTTGGTGATCCTACCGTTGCGTTTAGTTGGACATCCTAACCCCAATTTGTCAAAATACAAATACCCATGATTCATAGGGAAAATGTAGGATGGACATGAAACTCACAGAATGTGGTCATTGGGTCATGGAGAACAGGATCTGTGAGTTTGACGGTCCAACTGCTGCGTTTAGTTGGAAATCCTAACCCTAATTTTTTCAAAATACAAATACCCATAATCCCACAGGAAAAAGGGCACCGTCAATACAAGATTTTCGGGTACGGATATAACGTTTTGTTGAGGAGCCGCCCGCTATGGCGTGGCGATGTACTTGCGCTCCTATAAGGCCCCACTTTTTCCAGCACGACGCGGAAACAGCCAATACATCGTGAAGGGTGGGTGCCCTACCGTTTCGTGCCTGTGCTGCGCCGACGTGCCCTATGCTTTTGGGGACGCCTGCATACAATCTATGGTCTTCTACGGGCACGGACCATCCCTGAACGGTAACGCCTCGTACAGGAGTGCTCTCTAGCGCCACCAACCTGTCAGAAGTGATTTAAAAAAAACAAAATACAGGTAGTCCCCGATTTACGAGCGCTCTGATCTGCGAGGTCCCAGACTTACGAGCTGCACATTTTTGGAAAAAACGAAAAAAATACCGAGTTTTCATGTGTTTTTTCACTTCAGTTAGCTAGTTAAGCATATAAACACACGTTTCCGATCATTTTTATGCACTCAAAAGTAGTTTTTAGATGAAAATAGAGTGTTTTTAGGTGCGCTGGCGAAATTTACGAGCGGACTTCCGAGCGGACTTCCGGGTTGCGAATTTTTGGAAAAAACGAAAAAAATACTGAGTTTTCATGTGTTTTTCCACTACAGTTAGCAAGTTAAGCATATAAACACACGTTTCCGATCATTTTTATGCACTCAAAAGTAGTTTTTAGATGAAAATAGAGTGTTTTTAGGTGCGCTGGCGAAATTTACGAGCGGACTTCCGGGTTGCGAATTTTTGGAAAAAACGAAAAAAATACTGAGTTTTCATGTGTTTTTTCACTACAGTTAGCAAGTTAAGCATATAAACACACGTTTCCGATCATTTTTATGCACTCAAAAGTAGTTTATAGATGAAAATAGAGTGTTTTTAGGTGCGCTGGCGAAATTTACGAGCGGACTTCCGGGTTTACGAGAGCAATGGCGGCCGTTCCAAATTACGAGATTTCCGGTTTACGAGCGCCCCCTTGTGACGGATCTCGCTCGTAAATCGGGGAATACCTGTATTGGCATCAAAGTGCCATAAGGGGCACGGATAGTTCTCCATAGCGCCACCAACCTGTTGTCAGTGGTACAACACCAACGAATGGGCATAGAGTGTTCCTAATGGGTACGCCTAATACATTTTTGGGCATTAAGTAGCCATAAGGGGCACGGATAGTTCTCCATAGCGCCACCAACCTGTCAATGGTACAGCACCAACGAATGGGCATAGAGTGATCGTAATGGGCACGCCTAACACATTTTTGCTCTCTAGCGCCACCAACCCCGAAACGGGCCCAGAGTCAACCGAACGGGCATGGTTCACGACTGGGCGCTTTAGAGCCACCAACCTGTCAAAAATTATAAAATACAACTTTTGGTCAAAATGTCAGGGATTGGTCCCAGATTTGGAGAGGCTATGTTTTAGGGGCGGGGGCACCCATCTGTGACCTCTAATTGACCTTTAGAGTTTTTGACCTTTTTAAGGCACTTTCCAATGGAGGATTTGCACCAAACTCACACCGAGCATCTCCCAGATACTCTGAACGAAACGCAACTGTCCGCTAATGCTCGCTACGTTGCTAACCGGAAGTAGACTTGAGAACCACCTAGAATAATCTTCTTCGGCATACTTGTAGCTGCTTAAGAGTGGACAAGACCCTCCGAGTTTCGTGACGATCGGTCGAATCGATCAAGAGTTACGGAGCGTGAAATTTTATGTTGTGCCCCCCATGTACCTTTTGTGCCCATCGCGAGGGCATAACAAGGCACGAGACGGGAACGGGCCGTTACACATAATAAAGACTTGGCCATGCCCCTCATGTATCATTTGTACCCATTCAAATTTTACATTACCCATAAACCCTAGCCTGAACGAATCAGGGACACAAAACTCACAGAACACGATCAGGGGGTCGTGCCGATCAGGACCAGTGAGTTTGGTGCCAAAAGGACTTTGTTTAGCGGGTAAAGCAAACCCCGATTTGGCAGAATACCAATTACCCATAAATCCTAGCAACGACGCAGATCGGACACGAAACTCACAGAACGTGGTCCCAGGGTTCCGGAGAACAGGACCTGTGAGTGTGGTGCACGAACGACCTCATTTAGGGGGTTAACGAGTGCCTAGTTGGACCAGGGGACAATTGTCCACATGTCCCCAGCCGTTGGGCGTAGAGACCCCAATATCGCAGTGTGAGACGCTGGAGGGACCCCAAATAAGAATCTGGTGTCATATCGGACCTAGCGCTTTTAGAAAAAAATTGTTATAAAAACTCACCCAAAAGATCCTCTTAAGGGGCTAAGACCCACGAAGCACTGAATGAAAAATTAGGTATCTGGGAGCCATTTTTTTCTACTGGGTCCAGACTCACCATTTTTGGATATGTTGTTGCCGGGCCTCAGACGGACGCGTAGGCGTCGACCCCGCTCAGATCGGACCCGGTTTAGGGTGTTAAACTAAGCGGGGTTCACCCCAGATTCGTCCAAAATACAAGTACCCATAAATCCTAGGGTGAAAGGTGTAGAGACACAAAAATGTACGTGCTAGGTCCTGGCCTCATGCCGACCACACCTTGCGAGTTTCGTGACTCTACGTCTCCGTTTAGCCGGCGAACCAGAAACTCCATTTTGGTCAAATTTCAGGTACCCACAATTCATAGCGTGAATGGTCGAGCAACACCAAACTCACTGTTGTCAGAGGGTCCAGCTGATCAGTACCTGTGAGTTTCAGCCCTTTGCGAGCTTCCTAAGGGGAGCTATGACCTTCAGATGTTGAAAGGTCAGGGTCAACTTCCACTCTGTTTGTTCACAAACACTGGACACGATCGCTCCTTTGAAGAGCCGGCACGCCAGACCGGCTCCCGAGCCCTGGCTGAGTGACGTCACGTGCGCGGCCAGGCGCGAGTGCAGGCAAGCAGAGCGGAGGTGGAAAAATAACAAGCAGCTGCATGTTTATTTTGATATTTTCAAAGAGAGCCTGTTACATTATCAAGAGATTGTAAAAGCTGAGAAGAACAAATATCTCTCAGGTGTAATCTCTTCTAACTGTAACAACCCCCGAGTTCTGTTTAAAACTATAGACATGGTTCTCAACGCTCCTAAATCTGTTGGTTTTGACGCCTCCAGTGAAGTTTGTGAAAGTTTCCTTCACTTCTTCACTGATAAAATTGTGTCAACCAGAGCAGGTATTTCTCAGCCCCCGCACTATCGATCGCTGTTGGACGTCGAGTCAACGTGTTAGTCCCGCCTTCCACGTGACTCCTCTCACTTTTGGGCGCTTCGGCCATTTTGCAGCGCATGCGCCGCGTTCAGTAGACGCATGCGATACGCACGCTCCGGGGATGCTTACGCTGTCGGATTAAAGGTTGACTACTGGTTTAAATGTTTCTCTGTTGCTTTAATCGGCAAAATATGACAGATTTATGGAATTTTGATTCATAAATTCCTGCGTGGCCAACGTTTTCTAGGGTTTTTTAGGGTTAGGCTAACCCTAACCCAGAACTAGGGTTAGGGTTAGGTTTAGGGTTAGGGTTAGCTTTAGCACTTGACTTCTATTAGCATTACCAGACCGAGAGCTTTCCAATGGTGTGATCAAAATCCATGTAGCTCAAAGATTGACCGAGTTACGGTGGTTCAAAAGTTGATAAATGGAGTTGTGCTCCACACTTTTTCAACCGCTCATAACTCGGTCATAAATGGAGCTACAGTCCACAACTTGACACTTTTCTAGATCGCCAGATTGAGAGCTTTCCGATGGTGTGCTCAAAATCTCTGTAGCTAAATGTACCGACACTAGGGTTAGTGGGTTAGGGTAACCCTAACCCACACTAACCCACACACAAAATCTCCCACTCAAAGTGACTTGTGTATGTTAGCTAAACCAGACCCTGTTTATCTCAAACTAGAGGTTACAAGCTTTTAAACAAGATATGGCATGAAGGAATCAAGTCAAGATAACTACATGAACAAGTCAGACTAATACTACATCATTTAAGTGATTAAAAACTTCATTTCAGACGAAATTACACAATTCAACAGTTGATTTGGGACACAAGGTCTAGTTTATTCTGTGCAAGTTTGGTGTCTATGTGAAGTGCTTAACCCCACCTACACAGAAATGCCAGTCCCACCATTGTCAGAGGTTTTTCAGTGTATCTGGCTAAGGAAATATGTGTTTAAATCTGACGACTGGAGTGATCACAAAGTCTCTTCCAAATGCACATACAAAATGTCCCACTCAAAGTGACTTGTGTATGTTAGCTAAACCAGACCCTGTTTATCTCAAACTAGAGGTTACAAGCTTTCAAACAAGATATGGCATGAAGGAATCAAGTCAAGATAACTACATGAACAAGTCAGACTAATACTACATCATTTAAGTGATTAAAAACTTCATTTCAGACGAAATTACACAATTCAACAGTTGATTTGGGACACAAGGTCTAGTTTATTCTGTGCAAGTTTGGTGTCTATGTGAAGTGCTTAACCCCACCTACACAGAAATGCCAGTCCCACCATTGTGAGAGGTTTTTCAGTGTATCTGGCTAAGGAAATATGTGTTTAAATCTGACGACTGGAGTGATCACAAAGTCTCTTCCAAATGCACACACAAAATGTCCCACTCAAAGTGACTTGTGTATGTTAGCTAAACCAGACCCTGTTTATCTCAAACTAGAGGTTACAAGCTTTCAAACAAGATATGGCATGAAGGAATCAAGTCAAGATAACTACATGAACAAGTCAGACTAATACTACATCATTTAAGTGATTAAAAACTTCATTTCAGACGAAATTACACAATTCAACAGTTGATTTGGGACACAAGGTCTAGTTTATTCTGTGCAAGTTTGGTGTCTATGTGAAGTGCTTAACCCCACCTACACAGAAATGCCAGTCCCACCATTGTGAGAGGTTTTTCAGTGTATCTGGCTAAGGAAATATGTGTTTAAATCTGACGACTGGAGTGATCACAAAGTCTCTTCCAAATGCACACACAAAATGTCCCACTCAAAGTGACTTGTGTATGTTAGCTAAACCAGACCCTGTTTATCTCAAACTAGAGGTTACAAGCTTTCAAACAAGATATGGCATGAAGGAATCAAGTCAAGATAACTACATGAACAAGTCAGACTAATACTACATCATTTAAGTGATTAAAAACTTCATTTCAGACGAAATTACACAATTCAACAGTTGATTTGGGACACAAGGTCTAGTTTATTCTGTGCAAGTTTGGTGTCTATGTGAAGTGCTTAACCCCACCTACACAGAAATGCCAGTCCCACCATTGTCAGAGGTTTTTCAGTGTATCTGGCTAAGGAAATATGTGTTTAAATCTGACGACTGGAGTGATCACAAAGTCTCTTCCAAATGCACATACAAAATGTCCCACTCAAAGTGACTTGTGTATGTTAGCTAAACCAGACCCTGTTTATCTCAAACTAGAGGTTACAAGCTTTCAAACAAGATATGGCATGAAGGAATCAAGTCAAGATAACTACATGAACAAGTCAGACTAATACTACATCATTTAAGTGATTAAAAACTTCATTTCAGACGAAATTACACAATTCAACAGTTGATTTGGGACACAAGGTCTAGTTTATTCTGTGCAAGTTTGGTGTCTATGTGAAGTGCTTAACCCCACCTACACAGAAATGCCAGTCCCACCATTGTCAGAGGTTTTTCAGTGTATCTGGCTAAGGAAATATGTGTTTAAATCTGACGACTGGAGTGATCACAAAGTCTCTTCCAAATGCACACACAAAATGTCCCACTCAAAGTGACTTGTGTATGTTAGCTAAACCAGACCCTGTTTATCTCAAACTAGAGGTTACAAGCTTTCAAACAAGATATGGCATGAAGGAATCAAGTCAAGATAACTACATGAACAAGTCAGACTAATACTACATCATTTAAGTGATTAAAAACTTCATTTCAGACGAAATTACACAATTCAACAGTTGATTTGGGACACAAGGTCTAGTTTATTCTGTGCAAGTTTGGTGTCTATGTGAAGTGCTTAACCCCACCTACACAGAAATGCCAGTCCCACCATTGTGAGAGGTTTTTCAGTGTATCTGGCTAAGGAAATATGTGTTTAAATCTGACGACTGGAGTGATCACAAAGTCTCTTCCAAATGCACACACAAAATGTCCCACTCAAAGTGACTTGTGTATGTTAGCTAAACCAGACCCTGTTTATCTCAAACTAGAGGTTACAAGCTTTCAAACAAGATATGGCATGAAGGAATCAAGTCAAGATAACTACATGAACAAGTCAGACTAATACTACATCATTTAAGTGATTAAAAACTTAATTTCAGACGAAATTACACAATTCAACAGTTGATTTGGGACACAAGGTCTAGTTTATTCTGTGCAAGTTTGGTGTCTATGTGAAGTGCTTAACCCCACCTACACAGAAATGCCAGTCCCACCATTGTGAGAGGTTTTTCAGTGTATCTGGCTAAGGAAATATGTGTTTAAATCTGACGACTGGAGTGATCACAAAGTCTCTTCCAAATGCACACACAAAATGTCCCACTCAAAGTGACTTGTGTATGTTAGCTAAACCAGACCCTGTTTATCTCAAACTAGAGGTTACAAGCTTTCAAACAAGATATGGCATGAAGGAATCAAGTCAAGATAACTACATGAACAAGTCAGACTAATACTACATCATTTAAGTGATTAAAAACTTCATTTCAGACGAAATTACACAATTCAACAGTTGATTTGGGACACAAGGTCTAGTTTATTCTGTGCAAGTTTGGTGTCTATGTGAAGTGCTTAACCCCACCTACACAGAAATGCCAGTCCCACCATTGTCAGAGGTTTTTCAGTGTATCTGGCTAAGGAAATATGTGTTTAAATCTGACGACTGGAGTGATCACAAAGTCTCTTCCAAATGCACATACAAAATGTCCC
>JBBPBX010042985.1:5854-28140 GCA_038048925.1 Garcialebias charrua | reverse complement strand
GTACATAAATCGCCAGGGCGGGTCTCGCTCAGCTCAGCTGCTGCGCGTGGCCAGGCGGCTACTCCTGTGGGCCCAGCAGAACCTGCTCTCTCTGAGAGCAGTGTACATCCCAGGAGTGCTGAACGTGGGAGCAGACATCATGTCGAGAGGGGGACCACGTCAGGGAGACTGGTCTCTCCACTCAGACTTAATAAATCAGATTTGGGCCAGATTCGGTCGTGCAGAAATAGACCTTTTTGCAGCCCGAAGCAACAGGAAGTGTGCACTCTGGTGCTCACTGAACCCAAAAGACGACCCCCCTCTGGGAGTGGATGTTTTTGTGCTCAGATGGTGGTCAGAAAAGAAGCTTTACGCTTTTCCACCAGTCCCTCTCATTCCAAGAGTGCTAGAACGAGTCCGGGAGGAGAAACTGTCTCTCATCCTGGTGACTCCAGAGTGCAAATATGCACCCTGGTCCCCAGACCTGCAGCAGCTGGTAGTGGACAGTCCCCTACAGCTGCCGTGGAGGGAGGATGCTCTCCTCCAGGCAGGAGGGGCGATCAGACATTTCCCAGAAATAGGCCAACGCCTTTGGGCCTGGAAGCTGAGCGGTGCCGCCTAACAAACTTAGGCCTCACCCCAGCCCTGGTCCGGACGATTCAGGACGCCCGTGACCCGCCCACAACTACGCTTTATGCGTCTAGTGGGCAGCTTTTCAGCGGTGGTGCGGGGACAGAGGCATCGAGGCCACAGCATGTGACATTGGCTCTGTCCTGGCTTTTCTGCAACTGCTGTTGGAGAGAAAGCTAGTTTTTAGCACGATAAAAGTGTACGCGGCGGCCATTTTCATCATGTCACGAGGGTTTTGGTGGCAGGACGTTATTCAATCATTCTCTGATTAAACGTTTCCTGAGGGGCGTTAGACGCCTTAGACCCTTGAAGCGTGACATCACACCTCAGGGGGATCTGGCACTAGTTCTGGGCGCTTTAACCAAAGCCCCCTTTGAACCCTTAGAGGAGGTGTCAATTAAGTTTTTGTCCATAAAAACTGCTCTTTTGCTGGCACTCACGTCGGCAAAGAAGGTGAGTGACCTCTGCACTTTCCATAGCTCCCTCTTGTTTACAAATTAAACCTGATGGCAGCTCAGCGACTTTGAGGCCTAACCCGGCTTTATCCCAAGTCGCTCACCAGCAGTTTTTAAATCTCGGACAATAACTCTTAGTGGTTTCCATCTCCCTCCTCATGCTTCAGAGGAGGAAGCTAGGTCACACTTGCTGTGCCCAATTAGGGCTCTCAGAGCTTATCTGGCACGCACAACGAGTGTACGCCGCTCTCAAAGTTTGTTTGTCCATTAGGACAACTCAGCGGGTCGGGCTCTGTCCTCTCAGCGCCTCTCTCACTGGCTGTGTGAAGCCATATCAGAGGCCTACAAAGCTGAGGGGAAGGAGCCTCCTGCGTCTCTGCGAGCTCATTCGACGAGAGCTATGGCTTCGTCTGCAGCTCTGCACGGTGGGATGTCGGTCAGCGACATCTGTCAGGCCGCAGCTTGGAGCTCGTCCTGTTCTTACCCGTTTTTATCTACGGGATATTTCTACTTTTTCGATGACTCATTCAGTTCTGGGAGTCCTGGATAAGTAGTGGGAGTGCACCTCCTAATGTTAACTGTTCCTCTGTACATAGTTCATGCAACAGTTGACTTTGCACTAATTTTGTTTCAACTCAGGGAGTGTTCCTCTCCTTGACTATGTGCAAAAAAAAAACACAACAACAACAATATCTTTCAGTGTTGTGGCTTGCTGCACAGCAGCAGAGCACGTCTGGAGGGTGTTTAAAGGCCTGCAGGCCTTCCTCCAGCCCACCACCTGCTTTTCCTCTTACATGAGGAAGGACGTGCTTATTGGAAATGGGAGAGCAGATGCTCCTCATTGGTGGGATCCAGCGTGGCATGGACTATTTCCTGCTACGCCCCTTATTCCAATAGGCGGAGCCAAAGGGCGTAGCTAACTACGACACTAGAACGTTGGTTACGTACCGTAACCCCAGATTCTATGAGTAGTTAGCGGAGCCCTTTGGCTATTGGGCCACGCTGTATCCAAATGGCTGAATGAATTAGCTATATTTGGAGATAGATTCACCCCGGTCGAGGGGTTTTATCGACCCGAGGGGTGGGCCCATCCGGTAGGTGGGCGTGGACTAAAAGGTTTTCAGTAGGCGCTGACGCGCGGGGGGAGACTTCCAATAGGCGGAGCCAAAGGGCTCCGCTAACTACTCATAGAATCTGGGGTTACGGTACGTAACCAACGATACCGAGTTTCCTTCTGATGAGAAGCTACGTCTGGATTTAGCTCCGTGATTTATTTCAATTACTAATGAAAAAAGACTTCTCGTGAGTCAAATACTTTATTCTGTGATTTAGTTCCAAGCTGCTGCTGCCAGAGGCTTGTAACACTGCAGCTTCTTGTCTGTGGAGAGGAAGTTAGTTCACTCTGTTAGCAGCTGTAGCTGTTAGCATGTGTAGCTGTTAGCATCTGCAGCTGTTAGCATGTGTAGCTGTTAACATCTGTAACTGTTAGCATGTGTAGCTGTTAGCATGTGTAGCTGTTAGCATGTGTAGTTATTAGCATCTGTAGCTGTTAGCATGTGTAGCTGTTAGCGTCTGTAGCTGTTAGCATGTGTAGCTGTTAACATCTGTAGCTGTTAGCGTCTGTAGCTGTTAGCATGTGTAGCTGTTAGCATCTGTAGCTGTTAGCATCTGTAGCTATTAGCATGTGTAGCTGTTAGCGTCTGTAGCTGTTAGCATGTGTAGCTGTTAACATCTGTAGCTGTTAGCATGTGTAGCTGTTAACATCTGTAGCTGTTAGCATCTGTAGCTGTTAGCATCTGTAGCTGTTAGCATGTGTAGCTGGTAGCATCTGTAACTGTTAACATCTGCCGCTGTTAACGTCTGTAGCTGTTAACATCTCTAGCTGTTAACATCCGTAGCTGTTAACGTCTGTAGCTGTTAACATCTGTAGCTGTTAACATCTGTAGCTGTTAACATCTGTAGCTGTTAGCATCTGTAACTGTTAACATCTGTAGCTGTTAACATCTGTAGCTGCTAACATCTGTCGCTGTTAACATCTGTAGCTGTTAACGTCTCTAGCTGTTAACATCTGTAGCTGTTAACATCCATAGCTGTTAACGTCTGTAGCTGTTAACATCTGTAGCTGTTAACATCTGTAGCTGTTAACATCTGTAGCTGTTAGCATCTGTAACTGTTAGCATCTGTAACTGTTAACATCTGTAGCTGTTAACATCTGTAGCTGCTAACATCTGTCGCTGTTAACATCTGTAGCTGTTAAAGCTCCACTGACATCATCTTTTGACTTTTCAAAAAATGGCACAACATATATAAATATTAAGATTGACCCCTGACCGTTTTTGCTAAAATAATGTTAAATGAATGAAATTTCTCCCCCAAAACAGTTTAAAATTAGCGCCATTTTTTTAACACGATAAATAGGGATTTCGCCGTCGCAGGATGATGACGTCATTTAAAGTACTTTCCCTACTGCGCTGCTTGTAAACAATGGACGAGCTACAAACTCGATCCGTCCAATTTAGCCATTTAAAAGTTAATATTTTAGCGGATTGTCTGCAGAGAAGCCAAAGTTATTTCCAGTAAACAGCAGGTTATAATTTTTTTCAGCTCCTGCTGGTTTTTGGAGACTTTTCACTTCATGAGGTGAGCTCAGCTGCTGTGTGGAGTTACATGCATGTGGACGAGGCAGAAGTAATTCTACAACATGTACATCGTCTCCAGCCTCCACAGCACTGAAATGGTAATATATTAGTTAATGTTCCTAATAATTATTCAACATTAATTAATAGTTTAAAAAATTAGTCCCTTTTAAAATATCTGTTAAATATATTATTCTTTTATTTTGTTTGTGTTTTCAGGTTTCCAGGTCTCCAGTCCATCACCTGAGGCTCTTCATTCAGCATTCAGCCCATAATGGACCCAGATGTCCTCTGCATCCAGACCTACAACACCTGGACATCCAGGAGCATGCACGAGGAGGTGGTGGAGTCTGAAGAAGTACAAGCAGCAGGATGAGGAGAAACTAGACCGATGTCCCCTGCGTCCAGACCTACAACACCTGGACAGGAGGATGGACGAGGAGGTGTTGGAGTCATTTTTACAGAGCTGATGAAGTCAAACAACACTTGCTAATATGTGTTAAACTTAATTTATTTTGATAATCTGTTCATATTAATGTTTCCCCAGAGGTTTTCATTTATTTGATAATATGGGATGGTTTTATTTTAATAAAATGTTTCTTTCAACATTCACCAATTTTGTTTTTACTAAAGTATGAGCTGTGAGTTGTAGATGCACGAATGAAAATAAAACAGATACACAAATATTCTCACAAAGAATAACACAAATATTCTCACAAAGAATAACTCAACACTAACAGATAATATAGTGTACTACCGTAACTTTATTTACACATAACTACAGAAACACTTGGTTCATTGTTATCCTTTTTTCTTTTTTCAAACAACATGTTCATTTGAACACTCAGAAAAAAATATTAAATTCATTGATTCATTTTCATCTCAATGCTCTGGCCAGTTGTAGTATTTCTGCATATTTTAATGTCTTGATGCACAAACGTAGCTTTCTGCAGCAGTCCTGATGTTCTACAGATCCTGAAGACGTCTCCATCTGTTGTTTAACAATATCAAGGTTTGTTCTCCACCTCGGTCCACTCTTCAGGTGAAGACATTTCTGTGAATCCTCGCTCGTCCACGCTCCTGGATGTCCAGGTGTTGTAGGTCTGGATGCAGAGGACATCTGGGTCCATTATGGGCTGAATGCTGAATGAAGAGCCTCAGGTGATGGACTGGAGACCTGGAAACCTGAAAACACAAACAAAATAAAAGAATAATATATTTAACAGATATTTTAAAAGGGACTAATTTTTTAAACTATTAATTAATGTTGAATAATTATTAGGAACATTAACTAATATATTACCATTTCAGTGCTGTGGAGGCTGGAGACGATGTACATGTTGTAGAATTACTTCTGCCTCGTCCACATGCATGTAACTCCACACAGCAGCTGAGCTCACCTCATGAAGTGAAAAGTCTCCAAAAACCAGCAGGAGCTGAAAAAAATTATAACCTGCTGTTTACTGGAAATAACTTTGGCTTCTCTGCAGACAATCCGCTAAAATATTAACTTTTAAATGGCTAAATTGGACGGATCGAGTTTGTAGCTCGTCCATTGTTTACAAGCAGCGCAGTAGGGAAAGTACTTTAAATGACGTCATCATCCTGCGACGGCGAAATCCCTATTTATCGTGTTAAAAAAATGGCGCTAATTTTAAACTGTTTTGGGGGAGAAATTTCATTCATTTAACATTATTTTAGCAAAAACGGTCAGGGGTCAATCTTAATATTTATATATGTTGTGCCATTTTTTGAAAAGTCAAAAGATGATGTCAGTGGAGCTTTAACGTCTCTAGCTGTTAACATCTGTAGCTGTTAACATCTGTAGCTGTTAGCATCTGTAACTGTTAACATCTGTAGCTGTTAACATCTGTAGCTGCTAACATCTGTAGCTGATAACATCTGTAGCTGATAACATCTGTCGCTGTTAACGTCTGTAGCTGTTAACATCTGTAGCTGTTAACGTATGTAGCTGTTAACATCTTTAGCTGTTAACATCTGTAACTGTTAACATCTGTAGCTGTTAACATCTGTAGCTGTTAGCGTCTGTAACTGTTAAAGTCTGTAGCTGTTAACATCCGTAGCTGTTAACATCTGTAGCTGTTAACATCTGTAGCTATTAACATCTGTAGCTGTTAACATCTGTAGCTGCTAACATCTGTAGCTGTTAACGTCTGTCGCTGTTAACGTCTGAAGCTGTTAACATCTCTAGCTGTTAACATCTGTAGCTGTTAACGTATGTAGCTGTTAACATCTGTAGCTGTTAACGAATGTAGCTGTTAACATCTGTAGCTGTTAACATCTGTAGCTGCTAACATCTGTAGCTGTTAACGTTTGTAGCTGTTAACAGCTACAGATGTTAACAGCTAGAGACGTTAACAGCTACAGACGTTAACGTACGTAGCTGTTAACGTATGTAGCTGTTAACGTATGTAGCTGTTAACATCTGTAGCTGTTAACATCTGTAGCTGTTAACATATGTAGCTGTTAACATCTGTAGCTGTTAGTGTCTGTAACTGTTATCGTCTGTAGCTGTTAACATCTGTAGCTGTTAACATCTGTAGCTGTTATCGTCTGTAGCTGTTAACATCTGTAGTTTTTAGCATCTGTAGCTGTTAACGTCGGTAGCGGTTAACATCTGTAGCTGTTAACAACTGTAGCGGTTAACATCTGTAGCTGTTATTATCTGTAGCTGTTACCATCTGTAGCTTTTAACATCTGTAGCTGTTAACGTCTGTAGCTGTTAACGTCTGTAGCTGTTAGGAATGTGCGATATGGCCTAAAATTCATATCACGATATGTATTGTGTAGGGTGGCGATAACGATATATATCGCAATATGTTTTTGGTATAAAACTTGCAATAGAAATAAATTTTAAAAAGCATAGGGTGTCCTTTTGCCATAATTTATTTTGAAAACTGCTATATCTGTGGCTTTGACCAGAGGGTCTCGCAGTAAAATCACACAACACAGCGTTCTGTTCACAGATCAGAGAGCAGGTTTCTCTAAAGCTGACCAACGTTTACTTTAACTTTAGACCAAAAAAAACTTTTGGCGGAACGCACCGTTTTGCGCATGCGTCCGTATACGGGAAAACTACGGCAAGCCGGACGTAGTTAGCTTATAGCTTCGATACTTAGCGCTCAAAGAAAAGACTTTAACACCACTTACACACAGTTTTAAACTAAAAATAGTAAAGATTAAATCTGACAACTCTGATTTAAAGCTGACCATCGCTTACTTTAACTTTCGACAAAAACAAAAAAAAACTTTCGACGGAACACAGCGTTTTGCGCATGCGTCCGATGGCAACACAACGGCAAGCCGGACAAAGTTGGCTTGTAGTTTCGCTATTAGCACTCGAAGAAAATACTTTAAACACCACTTACGCACAGTTTTGAACACAAAAAAAGTAACAATTAAATCTGACAACTCTGATTTTGCGGTTAGCCGGTAGAAGACAGATCTCTATCGTAGGCTAAATTTATATCGTTTATACCGTGTACCGGTTATATCGCGCATCCCTAGTAGCTGTTAACATCTGTAGCTGTTAACGTCTGTAGCTGTTGGCATCTGTAGCTGTTGGCATGTGTAGTTGTTAGCATGTGTAGCTGTTAGTATCTGTAGCTGTTAGCATGTGTAGCTGTTAGCATGTGTAGCTGTTAGCATGTGTAGCTGTTAGCATGTGTACCTCTTAGCATGTGTAGCTGTTAGCAGCTACGTCTCGTTGTCGCGTGCTTGGATAATCTAGTCTCGTGACTGTGTGTGTGTTTTTCTGTGTAGGAGCAGGAGCTTCACGTCAGACCTCCACCAACCACGTTTGTTCTCTAACAGGTATGGTTGTCATTTCTAGTAAAATTGTTCAATATTATACTTCGGTCCAGCAGCTTCCACTTCTAAAAGTCTGCGCTCACGCTGTTTGGTTGTGCACGCGCTAACATTATGAACTGGATAGTCACGTTTGAGAGGTTCTTTCAAAATAAAAGCTGATGTGTGTCTCCTGTTGGTACAAACTCTGTACCGTAAAATCCGGTCTATAATACGCAGTATTTTTGCTAATTTGAATATCCAGCGTATTAAACACCGAAGAGTATTATTTATGGATTTTTTCCCATATTTTAGACCCATTTTTCGCTCTGATTCTTCGATTTTCATTTTTGGCAAAAATGGTGCAGTACCAGTTTCGGCCGCTATATGGGCGCTGTAGGCAGCAGCCAGCAGAGGACTCGGAGAGTGAAGAGGAAGAGGGGCCACTTCCAGAAGTTTCTACTTGCATGTGTCCGAAAAAGGCCTCCTTTGGTCGGACTGATTACTCTGTCGCTGCCCGCTCCCTGCTATGGATGTACCGGTAGCTGTTTTTGTTTGCAAGATACCACTCATAAACCACACCGCGGATTTTTAAATCCAGCTGATTTCACATTTGGTTCAGCTCAGGAGCCCGTCTGCTATAGTGAGGTAAGAAATATATTTTTTAAGCGTTTATTTAGCTAAATTTAAAGAAAGAAAGCTCCGGTTTGACCCGCCTGGCGCCTGCATAAAAATCGGCAAACTTTTTTTTTTTAATCCAGCTGATTTGAACATTTCGTTAAACTCAGGAGTACGTCTACTATTACCCATAAGTCAGCTAAGAAATATATTTTTAAGCGTTTATTTAGCTAAATTTAAAGAAAGAAAGCGTCCGGTCTGACCCGCCTGGCGCCTGCATAAAAATCGGCAAACTTTTTTTTTTTAAATCCAGCTGATTTGAACATTTCGTTAAACTCAGGAACACGTCTTCTATAAAGTCAGCTTAGAAATGTATTTTTTCTCGCAAAGAAATAATTGTTTTTACCGTGTTTCTTTGTGAAATTCTTGTACTGGCTTGGTCCTGTCGCCGCCATCTTGATCAGGACAAAGCTGACGCGTCGCGTGGCGATGACGCGTATTAAACACCGAAGCGTATAGTGTACAATTTTTTCTTGTTTATTGTTAATAATTTGACAAAGCGTATTAAACACTGGTGCGTATTTTCCTCCGGCGAATACGGTACATAAAACACATGTTAGCACTGGAAGCTGTAATGGGACCAACATTCCTGCTCAGCTGTTTCCACTAAAAGTTTGAATGTCGCCCCCATATCCAAAGAGTAGAGAACTTTAAAGAAGCTAAATTAGGCTGGAATGAGTATGTTGAGAAGTCTCACACTGAGGCAAGAAGGGCTTACAAAGCCTGGGTTGAATCAGGTAAAGCTAAATGTGGTCCTCTATTTGCTAACATGAAGGAGGCAAATGCAAAATTTAAATATGCCTTAAGGTTCATTAAAAGACATGAGAATTCTCTCAGGGCTGAATCACTGGCTAGGAAGCTACAAAGTAAATGCCCTACAGATTTCTGGACAGAAATAAAAAAGATGAGTAATAATAAAAGGTCTTTACCAACACATATTGATGGTGTGAGCGGAGCAGCAGAGATCACTGATCTATGGAGGAAACATTATGAAGATATTTTTAATGCTGTTAAAAGTAATTCATTTGTGGTTGGACATATTGATGGAAATGAAAATGTGGTTGTGTCCCCAAGAGAAATCTCTGAGATTGTGATGACGCTGGATAACAACAAGTCAAGTGGGTCAGACAGGGTATCTGCTGAGCATCTGAAATATGCAAGCAGGAAATTATGCCCCCTACTTGCAATGTGTTTTACGGGCTTTTTAACTCATGGAGTTCTACCTGACAAATTACTGTCTGTCATTTTAGTTCCGATTGTTAAAGATAGAGCTGGTAGAATTAACAGTAGGGATAATTACAGGCCTATAGCCCTGGCCAGCACCTTATCTAAGGTGCTGGAGAGGGCTATTTTGAACAAACTGGAAGGATTTCTGCTGACCTCTGACAATCAATTTGGGTTTAAACGTAAACATGGAACAGACTTGTGCATCTTTGCTTTAAAAGAAATTTTAGATTTATACAACAGACACCACACCTCCATTTTTATGTGTTTTATTGATGCCTCAAAGGCTTTTGATTATGTAAATCATGAAAAGCTGTTTTACAAATTATATAAGAGGGGTGTCCCCAAATGTTTGCTGAGGATTCTTGTTTTTTGGTATGCAAACCAACAAATGTATGTTAAATGGGGAAACTCTGTATCGGACCCCTTCGGTGTCTCAAACGGTGTGAGACAGGGTAGCATCCTGTCTCCCTTTCTGTTCAATGTTTACATGGATGACCTGTCAAAGCTTTTAAATGACTGTGGAACAGGTTGTAGGGTGGGAAATAAGGTCATCAACCATCTTATGTATGCCGATGATTTAGTAATCTTCTGTCCCTATTCTGCTGGCTTACAAGAACTGCTGCAGGTGTGCTCTGACTATGGAAGTGACTTTGATATAAAATATAATGCGAAGAAAAGCAACATCATGATTGTGCGGAGCAGAGAAGACTCCAAGTTGATGTTCCCTGACTTCTTTCTGTCGGGCAACAGGCTGGATGTCAGTGATGAATATAAATATTTGGGGCACTATTTGACTGCAGACCTGTCAGATGATAGAGACATTTACAGACAATGCCGTATGCTCTATGGTCAAGCTAACACGCTGATCCGTAGGTTTGGAATGTGCTCAGCATCTGTTAAGATCCAACTCTTTAAGGCCTACTGCACTCCTTTGTACACCGCTCACCTGTGGAGACGTTATAAAAAGAGCAGCATGTATAGACTAACTGTGGCATATAATGATGGTCTTCGGATGATGCTGAGGGTACCTCGTTGGAGCAGTGCGAGCAAAATGTTTGCAGATGCAGGTGTGCCTACCTGCCAAGCGGTGCTGCGTAACCTCATGTATAGATGCATGTGTAGATTGTCTGTATCTGAAAACTGCATCATCACTACACTGACCAACCCTGGACTAAGCTCTGTGAGATATTTTTCTATTTTGGGGACTCATTGGCGGATGAGCCTCTATAGGAAAGCTTTTTAGTCTTTTATTCTTATTTTATTTTTTTATAGGAAAGCTTTTTAATCTTTTTTATGTTTTACTCTTTTTATATACAGTACATATATGGATCTTGTTTTGTATCTGAAATAAAGAAACTACTACTACTACTACTACTACTATAAAGCCATTTAAAACAACCACAGCTGCAACAAAGTGCTGTACACATGAAATTAAGAACATTTAAACAAAAAAAAAACAAAAATAATAATAATATATATATTTTTTTTTCCATATTTTTATTAAATATGATAACCTCGTAAATCCGGAACCTCGTAGGTCAGAGCGCTCGTAAATCGGGGACCACCTGTATATTAGTTTATTTCTTGACATCCCATCAGAAAAGTCACTTCAATACTGTCCACTTATTAAAATGCTTTAACAACAAACAAAAACTCATGAAGTCATCAACAAGTTAAATTCAAAATAATATTTTAAGTGGTTTTACTGTGATATATATACATACACAGAATGTCATAAAAACTTATGTAATTCCTCAGGAAAAAAATTAATTTGCAAGAACATAAGTTTTGTCCTACAGATTATAAACTCTTATTTGCCACAGGTGTTGAGAAATTCCAGAAGTTTGTTAAACTCAGTTCTGGTGGTTTTGCAGTGATGACAGGATGCATCCATGCAGCCTACGTGATTTACAAACCGGATTCCAAAAAAGTTGGGACATTAAACAAATTGTGAAAAAAAACTGAATGCAATGATGTGGAGGTTAGAGCTGGGCCATATCATATCGTTACCGGTTTTACCGGTATAAAAAGCTTGCCTGGGCAAAAATGTTATATCATGATATGCTAATTTCATGACGTAATACATAATGGCGCCCCGCCCCTTAACAAACGAGCGCTTCAAACCAACAAACTGAACTGCGCACCTCCCCTCTACCAGTCTGCGTGCAATACTGTACTTGCTAGCTAAAATGCTAAAAACAAACAACTCGCGTCTCTCTCAGCTTCTGTCCTCCTGCTGTTCCATCAGGTCAAAGGTCCAAGGAGGACTCCCTGGACCAGCTCAACAACAATTGCATTGTATTTCTCCTGGAGATTGTGTTATGATTAAATGTTTCAGGAGAAAGCGCTGGAACTCCCCGAGGTGGACAGGACCATTCCAGGTGTTGCTGACCACACACACCACGGTGAAGGTCGCTGAGAGGGCTACCTGGGTCTACGCTTCCCACTGCAAGCTGTTTCAAGGACCGAAGCCACCAACGAAGGAGGATCGGGACGGGTCAGAACTGATATCAGCATCTGATGCTCGAATGCTGGATGCCAACGAGGGTGAAGTGACGTGAGCACACTCTTCCACTCACGGCTGAGGTAACGGACTCAGAGTGAGGCAGCAAGTGAGGGTCGGCACCAACACACTCACAGTCCAAGTTACGGCTCCCTGTGAAGGCGGCAGGTCCGTAGACCTACAACTAGGTTGAGTCCATCCAACCCCTGTTTTTCCCTAGTTAGCAACCTCTGAACAAACCATGAGGTACACAGACTCAATAAACTGGACCTTAACTCATCCATGGAAGACCATGCTGATCCTTGGCCTCGTATCAGGTTTTAACTGTGGGACAATCTTTTTATGCAGACACCTTGGTTTGTTTCCAGATGTAGGTCCAGGCAAACCAACACGCAACCACACACAGGACACACACCACATTAAAAAACGAGATCTGACTGACCTACTGAAATCAGACCCAGAACATCCCCATGACTATAGCACCAACCTATGGTGACAATTAATGAATAGGACAGCTCATGAAGGTAATACAACCAATTGTTATGTTTGCGCTCATTTACCTTATGCAACCCATAATTCAGGACTGCGCCCCTCGGTATCTTCTTCAGACCACCAAGCCTGCCTCTATGGCCTAAGCACACATCCAGGAATTACTCCCTGGGATCAACGTAATTATCAAACACCACTACCTTCAATAGTGACCGATTGGGGAGGGCAGGGCGATTTATACAGACGACTAGCTATGGTATTCATGAAATACAATTTCTCATCAATATGCAATGAACTAGATGTGTTACCACTACCACAAACATCCATCCAGCTACCTGAAATTATCACCTTAGCACATCTACCCCCTGGTAGTTTAGGACAATGCATATTCAATAATGGCACTACTCCATTAGGTCTAGTTCCTTGGAATTTATGCAAAGAGGTCTATACTTTTTGCGACAAGAAAACACCTGACAATGATGATGGTCCCCATTACTTAGAATGTGTCCTTTGTAAATTAGGTCTGATCGGTGCTAATGATCCATGTATCCACATAGAAAACGTTCCTGATTGTTTCAACCCCTGTCCCACAATTGACAACATAACTGATTGCTCCATGTTGTTAAACAAACGTATATTCAACATTAGTTCAAAAATGAAGAACCGCCAAAACACCACTCACTGTAGTCTGACCGTGCCAGGGGACAAAGGTTCCAGAGTATTAACTGATTGGTATTTTTTATGTGGCCACAGGGCTTATACAGCGCTGCCCCCAAATTGGAATGGGCTTTGTGCCATAGTCTCCCTCTCTAATCAAATGATCGTATTAAGAAAACAACCCAATCTTAGAATACGTCGCTCACCTATGCCCAAAGTAGCTTGGTGGGGAGGCCTTACAACTAGTACTGGTGTACCATGGGAATTCAAAATATGGAACGGGGGAGAAAAGTTTTTCCAAGGCCTTTTCCCATGGGTGGGGGTGGGCGAAGTTCGTGACCACGTAGAAATCAATAGGTATGCACTCATCCGCTTAATAAACAACACTTACAGATTAGGAAATGGAACTCAAAACGAACTTAAAGCCATGAGACAAATGGTCATTCAAAACAGGGTAGTCCTTGATCTTTTGACAGCCTCTCAAGGGGGTGTATGCAAAATAATAGGTCAAGCTTGTTGCACTTATATCCCAGATGAAACTGGAACAGGAGGAGACATACATGATGCATTGCATGACTTAAATGAATTAAAGCAATATGTAGAAAGCAGAACTAAGGGAGCAGAACCTTTTGACCTATGGGCATGGCTCACCTCAGGTCCATGGTGGCAACTGTTTCTGAAAATTTTTGCACCCTTGCTAACCATCTTACTTCTATTTTGCCTTTTCTTCTCCTGTGTAGTGCCATGTCTTAAGAACATGATGACTAAAGCATTCATAGGCGTAGCAATGACCCAACTTGATCTAGACGAACCAAATGTTACCACTTTTCTAACTAAGATGCAAGAAACCGACACACCCTTCATATTACGTTAAAATGAAAGTTACATTAACAATAACAGATGACTTACCCTATACATTGCCACCACCCATTTAGGAGAGACACTGATTTTCTATTAAAATGTAAATGGAGAACAAACACATTTTCCTTTTAAAAGTTTCCAGCAAAGATTAAACTTTTTGGTTTTTGTTGTTTTCAGAATCTGATTCTGTCTGTATAATTGTATTAATTTTTCAACTTAGATATTGTTCCATAAAGGAACAAAAGGGGGAAATTGTGGAAAAGAAAAAAAATAATTATATATTGTTTGTTTGTGTGTTTCTGTGAAGTAAACTTCTGGATAACGAGGCAAGGCTGTTCAAAAGAAGTTCAAGTTTAAAAGATTTAATGAATCTTGCAAGATGAGAACAGAATGATACAGGCAATGAGGCTGTTTGGGTCTGCTCTGAGTTTCAGAGTAACACAGCATGGATTAAAAACCTTCGTACAGGAGGAGGTAACTTGGGGAGGAACAGGGTGGCCCAATAAGTGGAAGGGGAAGGTGTTTGTCTATCACAAGGTGGAAACTTCTGATAACACATGGAAAGTAAGCATTCAGCACTTCTTACAGTGTTTTCAGACTAACACGAGCAGGTCACAGTTTGTTTAGCAGATAAAATGAGGAACATGACGTTTAGAAATAAGGAACAGATGGTTGGTTTCACACAGATGGTCACAAATGTACAGAGTCAGCAGATCACAGTTTATGCACAGGGACATTTGGAGTGCATGATTCTGAACATGAGTTGAAAAGTTTAATACATGAGTTTAATACCTGAGAATGTATGATTTACTTTACAATTCCCTCCTTTTGTTCCGTCAGGAACAACTAAGATAATATAATTCACAACAATAACAAAATCAATATTCGTAATACAAGCGAAACCACAAAGAAAATCACAGTGTTATTAAATCATAAGTTATGCCTCCCCAGGCCTAACTGGATGATGTGAACTTGTGCAGGAAAACCCCGGTGGCAACGATGTGGAAGTGCTTGGGGAAAAAAACTACACAACACCCCGGCCCCACGGCGGTGACCAAATCTGGTGTCCATATCATCCTTACATTCAGTTGATCTATAAGAGAAGAAAAAAAGTATGAGACTCTCAAAATAAAACATCAAATTACATGTGTCTAATAGACTTTCCATGCAACCATCATTAACTAGAGATAGAATTAGCAAGTAGCTGTTTTTGTGCAGGTTAAAGACCTACAAATAATGTGACAAGCAACAGTCATGTTCAAAAACAATTGAAAACAGAACAATTGAGGATTAAAGTACAAAAGAAAATAAATGGACAAATGATATGTAATTTAATCAGGATAAAATGTAATCAAGTTAAAGTTATTGTTGAAGTTGTGCCGTTGACATATGGAACCATGAAGACGGGGTTACCGTTGTAGTCCCTTCGACCAGGACTCTGTTTGAGCTCTCTCTTAGCTGGATTGAGTTGGTTCACATTTTCAGGATGCAGGTACCATGTCATGAGACCTATCAGTGTCAGTCCCACAATGACTAGAGTATAGCAAAGCAACTCTTTCATCCCAGTGCATGTTCTAGGTGAAACAGGTTGTTTTAAAATTGTGCGTGGGATGCGTGTATCGAGCATTGTCTTATCTTTTCTGTCGTTGTCAGGAGTTCTTCTAAAGCAGTGTCTCCTGAGCGCGTAGATCCCTCGGTGGTATCAAATCGTGCAGATTCCGATACTTGCTGCACCCTTGTTGGCACCCAGCCTCTAAGGCTCTGGCGCGTTGCTCCTCTGGGAAGGAGGGAATTCTACCAAACTCGTTCTCCTGCCAGTGGGTCCTCTGTTGGTGACCTGGTACCTCGGAACGGCTTGCAGTGGGCGGCGTGGATCCAAGTAGCTCTCTCAGCGACTTTCACGGCCGTGTGGGTCACGAGCAACACCTGGTAGGGTCCGGTCCACCTGGGCGAGTTCCAGTGTTTCCTCCTGAAAGATTTAACCATAACAAAGTCTCCAGGAGTTATGTTGTGTAACTTTACCTGAGTTGGGCTGGGTAGCCCTCCCTGGACTTGCTCTCTGATGGATTTGAGGTGGTTAGTCAGATTAATGCAATATGTCAGCATGTCGTGATCACAATGTTTTAGATCACTAGTTGAGATTGGTCCCACACCCATGTTGGGTGGAGCCGCAAAAAGGATTTCAAATGGGCTGAGGTTATGCTTAGCTCGTCTCCGCATGCGCAAATGATCAAATGAGGCATTAATAAAGTAAATATATCACAACTTAGCTAAACACAATACAATGTCTAAAAATGTAGTTCTCCGTCAGTTGGTCACAAAGCGCACAGTGGATGCCTCCATCTTAAAAAGGCCACAACTCGTTGGCATGCATTTTAACAATGACTACGAATTGGTTGGACGATTCAGGTCCATCTCAGAGGCATCGGTCCGTCGCGTTGTCACCAACTGAAAGAGAGAGAGAGAGAAAATATCAGTAAAATTTTAAGATGTGGCTACAGGCATTTATCCATATTTCCTATTGTTAACAGTATGATAAAATATCCAGACCAATACTTAATAGCAATTTAAATCAATTTAAAGCATTTAAAAACTAAAAATGGTGTAAAACACAAGTTAGGAGATATTTTATAGATCCAGTGCCAGCAGTTTTCAGGTTATGCCACCAGGGAGAGCTCGAGTCACATGTGGCTTGAAGAATCGTTGGTTGACAACATCTGATGTCCAGAGGGTTTCAACCGCCTGATGAGGTCCATTGATCACCCTGTCCTCAAAACAACACAATACAGTATTGCATTAAACATTGAGTCTGATGTCAAATGGAGCTGGAAGAAAATTTAAAAAATAAATAAATAAAAAGAAGTCAAAATCAGTTAGTTTATTCAACTCTCCTCCAGAGATCTGTTGAGGTAAAACAAAAGGAAAAGTTCAAGACTATTGAACGTGCACATCAGTAGTAAAAATGTGGTAAAATACTCTATACATGAAAGCTCAATTAATTTATTTCAGTCCAGTCAAGTCTAGTCAGGTCAGATCAAATCAAATCAAATGCTTTTAAGAACGCAGATGTTGTTGTTTGTTTGTTTTGAATATAAAACCTAAGAAGTTATTTTATTTTTTATAACTAATGATCTAATCATTGTATATTTTTATGAGCTCTCTTTATTTATTTATTTAGACTAGTTCTCATCCTCCATTTTTAATGAGTTATATTTAAGAATAGTTTTAGAATAGTTCTCAATCTCCCCCCCTTTTGAAACAATTTTTCTGTTTCATCTAAGTTGGAAAGATAGTGTTGCTATAATTTACTAACACACAGTCTGAGTGTTGGTTTCAGAAATATAAAATAAAATAAAAATTATGTAGTTGTAACAGGCCTACTGCAAATGTTCAATCTAGATTTTGAAAACATAAAGCTATATATGAAACAAGTTCTTATACAATTTCCTTCTAAAAAATTAACCATAAATTTCATCCCTTGTAGCAAACCAGACCCACGAAAATGCACTCACTTCAAGGAAAATGCCATCATTTTTTTTTTTCTCCATAAAACATTGTACAAATGTCTGTGTGAACCCAAAACTAAACTGTTAATCTCAGAGTCTTCTGGAATAAGGACAAGTAAACAAGCTGACCCCCTTGTATCAGTGTTACACTAAGAATCATGAGACATGCACGTCAAAATGTAACATGCACATCCTAAAGTGTGCCTATGTGTTTCATTTAGCAATTTTTATCAAAGCAAACTGTAATTTTGATCACAACACTGTCAACGGATGAACCAATCAGATCAGATGTTAGGTCGACACCTCCACTGGACTGCTGTAGATGGTGCTCGCTCTGTTTGTGAGACCTTGTTCAGCTTGTGTCGGCTCCAGCCTCCAGTGATGCAGCTTTGTTCCGTGAACGTAGCAGGTGGTTGTTCTGCTGTGCTGATCTTCTCCAGCTTCAGTGCTGCATGTTCAGAGTCACACTCTGCTGTCTGCTCACGCCATCCTGCAAATTCTGCTGCTTTGTTCCGTCCAGGCCCCCCAAATCTGGACTTTATTAAAGTTCAAGTTTGGCAGTTTGTTGCTGGCTTTACTTGGCAGACAGTTCCTTGACAGTTCTCTGACAGGTCTTTGACAGTTTTTGTTTGTAGCCTTCACTCAGTGACAGTTCTTTGCGGTTGTTTCAGTTATACTGATGTTCAGCACCTTGAGTTCATCGAGCAGTGCCGCTTGTTATAGCATTAGTGGTGTTCTTAGAAAGTCACAGTACCAGTTTTAGTGTCAACTTTACACATCAAATCCAATTCAATCAAACCGATAACCACAGTCGCAGTGATAAAAAACAGATGCTGTATGTATTTTTGGCAGAGTTCTAGCTTAGTGGAGGTTTATCTGTACAAATTATGTGTTCTGTTCAAAGGTTGTGGGATCAGCCAGACTCACCCCCTTTTCCACAAACTCGGTCTTCTCACACGCTGTTGAGAAGGAAAAAATAGAAATATAATGTAAATATTAAAAGCCAGGTTCAAAAATAATCAACAATTAACAAGTTCTATTTTGGGGCCTCAGCATTTACCTTCAACAGAGTCATCCCGCATCAGGTTTGCACAACGGATTTTTAAAAGAAAACCTCTAAGTTACATTAAGAGTGGAAACATTCATTTTAATCCTAAAATCAAGATCAAAGCCAAATTCCCTAAAATCTTCTATTATAAACAATGTCCTGATTTTTCTTTTTCTTAGAATATTTGTTTTTGACTCACCGCCTGTCAGTGAGGATCACTCAGTGGTCTCTTTTTTAATATCAAAATGAGACATTTGGTGAGGATTGAGACCTGCAACTTTTATAATTAAAGCCATAATCTTCTTAATTTATCAAAACGTACCTAAAATTAATCCTTTAAGCAATTACCCTTCTTGCATGGTGCTGCCTAAATAAATTAATAAAATGTTGCAGGTCAAATTTTACACCTGTGGGGAATCATGCATAAAAAGAGCTATGTTGCAGTGTATTAAAGCCTCATAACATTTTTCAGCTGCCATCTGCGGCGCCATATAGCTGCAGCTCAAGAACGGGTGTGCAGCATCTGATAACACTGCAAACCAACCAAGATGACTCTGCAAATATGTACTGAAAGTGTAGCATTTCCATGCAGCCAGCAGAGAAAGGAACTGTTCTGTTTATTATTATTATATTATATATATATTTTTTTTTGTTTGTTTTTTGTTTTCCGAAGGGTTAACTGTTTTGGTGTGTGTGGCTAAGCTATACCAGTGACATCTTTTAATATTGATGGATATTTACATCAGTTCAAACAGCTCTCACCATTTAAAAACATTTCTTATGTATGATAGTTTATAGGATTATAAAGTGTAGTTAAAAAGTTTATTTGACAAGAATACATTTTAATTTTCTTTATTTACAAGTGTCAAAGTTTTTTCATCTTAGTTGAACTTATAGAAACCGAAGCTATTGTCAGATTTTAAAAGAGATGTTTGCTAATTTGTTTAAGATGTGTTATCCAGGCACCATATTTATAGTGTTTGATTAAGTTACTAAGTTTTTAATAAAGTTTAAACCGTCACCTTCCTTGTACACTTTTTCATTAATTCAGCTACTTTCAGCTAATTTCAGCTGTTTCTTCAACTGCTTTGTGCTCTTTTGAGCTTTATTCAGCTGTTTTATGCTAATTTCACAGGGTATCTGCAGGGTTGTAAGAGGTTTAAAAGGTAGTAAATAAAATCAACACAAAGTACAGCCATTAAAAATTATTAAAAGGTAATAAACGCCATCTGATGGGGTATTAATTTTTAAACCTACACAACAATATTTTTCTAGTTAGCTTAAAATTATAATGTTTTCTTAATAAATGCACTTTAATGGTCACGTCAGCGTTATTTTAAAAAGTAGTTTTGCTGCCTTGGTGTTTCGTGAACGCACAGAGAACCAGGAAGAGGAAACGCAGCTGTTTTGACAGTTCTAAGCAGAGCAGAATGAAGGGGCAGGCTGATTGCATCATTGATAGCTGGTGAAAAGTTTAAGTAAAAAAGAATCCATAAATATGTCATACAGGCTGAAAAATACAGTAGTTATTATTTTCCTCCCTCTGGTTGTGCATGTCTTCCGATCCTTTTAATTAAACAGTTTTTTTTTCTTCAAGTTTACTTTTTTTATTTATTAGAGATATGTTATGTATGGGAACAATTAAATAACTTTTCTCTTGGGTTAGCTTTAAATAACAAGTAGGCCAGTGCTTTTATTGAAGCAAGAAGCAAATTGATGTATCCAGAATTTTATAAAACTACATTTACTACCAAAGTTTAGGAAGAAAGTCTCAGTAATCTATTACTTTACAATTAGTTGCTCTGAACTAAAGTATAAGAGTTGGCTGCCACGGTTACAGCTCAGTGTTGTGATGGCATTAAAAATATTGTGATGGTATTAAAAGGTATTTAACTTACGAATTTCTGTATAGCCTTTTTTAGCTAATTCTACATTTTTTAATCCAACTTTTTCAGCCTAATTTAGCAAGACCATGCTCTTGTTTTAGCTATTGTTCAGCTGGTTTTGGCCAATTAAAGCTTTTTCAGATGATTTCCACTTTATTTAGCTTATTTTCTGCTTATTTCAGATGTTTTAACATTTCAGATTGTTTCAGATATTTCAGATTATGCTTCTTTGGGTTTATTTCTAGTTTCAGATTTCAGATTGCTTCTCATGAACATTAAATATACCATACTTACCAGCTTTGTGATCTGTACCTGCCAGGTTTCAAAACCACAAAGTCAGCTCATACTCCTCTGTTATACATGCACTCACACTTGCACACACACACTCGAGGCATAAGCGTTATCTCACCCTAGCAGCCCTTCACTCACACAAAACAGCTGTTCTTTTCACATGCAGGAACAGCCGCACACACACGCAGCTGTTTGCTCATCTGGAGTGCCACAATTCTCTCTAAAGTTTAAAATCTCGATAAAACAAACAGACATCTGAGTCACAAACAAAACAGAAACAATTTCAGCTCCTCACACAACTGTTAAGTCCACATAGCAGTGGACGCTCAAGTTATGCTCTGATAGTCGAACCAACAGAACAAACAGACCTGAATCACCTTGTTGTCTAGCCCACGCCACCAACAAACAAGAAACCAGAATCACAAATAAACACGACCACTAGTGTAGACAATTAGCTCTTAATTTAAGAGACAACGTTGTTCCAATCTTAGTTCTCTCATCACCATGTTTATCTATTTTTATTTGTTATTTTTCGCTTTTTCTTTTTTATTTATTTTTATTTTTATTTTTTATTGAGCGCTCCCCAAATTTACTTCTGCTTGTGGCACGATTTGCGGCAGTCTTTAAAGTATTTCTACCTCATATAACAACCTACGTGCGGCACGATTGGCGGCAATTTATTAACGTATTTCTACATTTGAATTACCTACGTGCTTGGTTTTGGACGGACCTTCCTGCGTTAAGAGTTTAACGCGCAAATTGCTCTTGCACTTATCGAGTGCTCACAATTTTAACGTGTTCTTGCGCTTAAAAAAAAAATAAACGCTCACAACGATTTACGTGTTCTCGCGCTCACAACGATTTACGTGTTCTTACGTTTAAAAATAAACGCTCACAACGATTGACGTGTTCTTGCGCTCACAACGATTCACGGTCCCTGCGTCCCTGACGCTCAAATTTCCTATGGTCCTTGAACGCGTCTCGTATCAGTTTTACCCAGGCTTAAATCTTTTAAACTTAAAGAGAGATTTTTACTTTACCTCCCAGCCTTTCTCGTTGGTTCGTTGAATATTGTCGATGCTGGCTCTTCCGCTGTGAGGACCGAAACGTCCTCTCGTCTCTGAAGTCTATTCGAGGAAAGAGGCGCAGGTCTACGACCCACGGTTCCGGAGTCCCGTCCGGTCGTCTCCAGCGAGTCCAGTCAAACGCAATATCCTGTTCCGTGACGCCAAATTGTGAAGTAAACTTCTGGATAACGAGGCAAGGCTGTTCAAAAGAAGTTCAAGTTTAAAAGATTTAATGAATCTTGCAAGATGAGAACAGAATGATACAGGCAATGAGGCTGTTTGGGTCTGCTCTGAGTTTCAGAGTAACACAGCATTAAAAACCTTCGTACAGGAGGAGGTAACTTGGGGAGGAACAGGGTGGCCCAATAAGTGGAAGGGGAAGGTGTTTGTCTATCACAAGGTGGAAACTTCTGATAACACATGGAAAGTAAGCATTCAGCACTTCTTACAGTGTTTTCAGACTAACACGAGCAGGTCACAGTTTGTTTAGCAGATAAAATGAGGAACATGACGTTTAGAAATAAGGAACAGATGGTTGGTTTCACACAGATGGTCACAAATGTACA